>BGNK01003417.1:26508-67422 GCA_003297005.1 Symbiodinium sp. clade A Y106 | reverse complement strand
GTTTATCGTGACTATAAGTACTTATAATGTCCTACTAAGCACTTCTTTGATACTTACGAATTCAGTATAATGTGCGTATGTTCCGTAATGCTTTAACAAAACCGCAACCGATCCAAGTAGTCAAAATGTCATCTCCTGGCTGCGCAGCCGCCGCTCGAATCACTCGAGAGCTACGCTTTTGCTCCTCGTGATAGGGGTCCTTGAGGTTACGTTGCCCACGGGTTTCACATCAGGGGCGGCGACCGCCGATCGGCTGACACGTGACAATCCACAGGACGTTTGCCCGAAGTTTGGGCGGGGCAGCCAAGCCCTGACCAGAATACAGCGGTGCAACCTGCCTTGAGGCCTTGGGCAAGCAAGTTCTTGCCTCTAGGGTCGAAATGCGACACAAAGGGTTGCTTACGGCAGAGCTCTGGGGGATCGCACGTGGTGGAAGCGGCAAATCCTCCTGGCACTGGGAACGGGAGGAATCTTGGAAGCTGCACAGCAGCTGGCCCCACGTTCCACCGCTCCCTACCCGGAAAACTGGATCGACGCAGGGACCCTGAAGATCGACCCACTTTCCCCCACCTTAACCTGTGGCGAACTTTCGGGGGCCTCATTTGACACCTCTGGGCCTTTGCCAGGGCTGCACGAAGGCTTTTAGGGTTCGGGTCACAGAGATAGGCTGGTTTTACTGGCAAAAGGGACTAGGCCTAGGGTTTTGGAACCCGGTGAGGCGATCCGCCTCCCCTTAGACCCGCCTCTTCCCCTAGCTTTGCCTCTTCCCACCTCCGCGCCACGCCCCTGACCCTAGCTGAGTGGTGTGTCGTTTGGCTCAAGAGGTGTTTCGGCTCTAGGGGTAGCAGTGGAGGCCTTGGTGGGGTGGTTCCTCGATCTTGCTGGGGCAACCGTACGATAGACCGCTGTTATTTTGCTGATGTGCCAGAACATTCGGAGGAAGCTCCAGCAGCGACAGCGGAGGACAAGAAGCAAGAGGAGAAGAAGAAAGATGCAGCAAGAAGCTCAAAAGACAAAGAGAAGGATCGAAAAGAGAAGAAGGACAAAGACAAAGAAAGGAAGAGCAAGGAGAAGAAAGAAAAGAAGGATAAGGAGAAGAAGCGGCAAAGAAGCCCAGAAGCCGCCGTGAAGATTGGTAGCGATGAGTTGTAGAAACCCTAGCCTCCAGCTTTGAGCACTTAGGGTTTCGCCAACGGAAGCCGAGGAGCGCGCGCCTCGTAAAATCCGGTGCGAAGGAAGAAAGCAACAAAACAGGTCGTGTATCGATCTATGTTGCATACGTGCCGAAGGGCAAAAGCACAACGAAGTGCCCAAAGGGCAAAAGCACAGAGTTGCCGAAAGGGCAACGAGTGAGCGTGGAACTTGGAGAGTTCACGAAGCCTTAATTCAATCGTTTCACTTGCCGAAGTGTGCAAAAGAAGTGTGTAGTGTGCATAGTCTTCTTTTTTTACGGCAGCAAGGGATGTGGGAAGTGAAGTTCGTGTGTACGCTTGAGAGAACAGAGGCAAGTGCAGAGAAGACTTCTGAGCACCGCAGCAGAAGCACGGATAAGTGAAGTGTCCGAAGGTGCAGGTGATGATGGTTCGGAAGTGACGACACTGAAGAACATTCGTTACGATGGTCACTGGACGACTTCAACTTTGACCTCGACGAGTTCACGAACTATACACAAAGAAGGGCAGCAAGCGTTGTAGCTGTCAAGTTGAAGAGAAGCTGTAAGAAGGACGGAAAGAAGACTAGGGAGTTGTGCAAAAGCGTCGAAGGACATGCACTATTCCTAGTAAGCTGCAAGCAGTGAAGGGTTTGAGATCGAATCAAGTGCAACGCCACTTGAGTCGACGAGGGCGTAACAAACATATCATTTTACACTGCATGCTTTTGTATACTGTTTCACTGAGCTACATCCGACAGGTTCAACCTAGGCTCGAGACAGAAGTGTATAGTCCGGGAAGAAAAGAGTGAAGTGCGCAAGTGTTTCAAGGGAAGTGTTGGTAAAAGGTTTTAAACTTTCAATTTCACGCGCAATTACAATGAGGCGGAGCAGTTGCGCAGGAGTTTTACGATGAAGACGCCGAGATGAATTTGGCTGTCGCTCAATGGGAGCTGCAGCTCCATCAGCTGCGGGGATATCTTCCCATGTGATCCTTCAGCAGAGGGTGGAGAAGCTCCCTCGGAGACCTGGCGGACCAGCACCATTCCAATGAGTTAGAATCGCATCTTCACTGTGGTTAGTCTGCTACGGCGCGAAGCACGTGTTCATCAAGCCGTGCTTGGTACGCCGTCAGGCAGCCTCAAAGCTGTAGCGTCGGCCTCGGACATGCCAATGCAAGTGGAGGAGGACGCCCCCTCACAGGGTCGCGTCCAGGAGTGGATGGGTGCGGAAGGCAGTGTGGGGCATTTTCGCCCTGAAGCCCGTGACTCGGATCACGTCACGTTTTCGATCGCCACGTCGAAGGCGCTGGCCGCCGGCACGGCCATAGGGGGTGGCGAGGCTAATCGAGGTTTTAGAGTGGCCCTGTGTCAAAGAGCCAGAAGCATCTGCGGGTGATACCCTAGAAATTGTCCGACGCAACGGAAAACAACGCTTCGAATTGGGCGAGTTTGAGGGAGGGCTCCAAAGGAAATCTGGGGTCAGAGAGAACTCTGCTATGATGGTCCAGGTCAATTCCCGTCGTGCGGTGGAGGCCGGGGTCAAGTTTTTCAATTGCCGCAATGGTGTGATACTTACCTCTCGGACACAATTCCCCTCTCTCCTATACTAGAGATTGACGCAGTCTCGTCCCTGCTAGTGGAGGCAGCTCTAGGCTACCTTGTTTTTCCGTGGAGATACTCCCCGGACGCGTATCTCATGGCCAAAGGCTTAAGAGAGAGGTGGAGATACTCCCCTGAGCAAAACTGACTTTGCTCCGGACTTCTCAAACTCGCATGCAACATCAAATCTTTCACCCTAGAGTACAAAAGAGAGTAGGTGCTGCTCCTTTGCGGATAGCAATGCAGTCTCTTTCCATCGGCACTTGGTACAAGACTGCGTTACCCAGGAGCAAATTAATGCTTATTGGGGTTGGTGAACGCTAGTCCGCTAGTCTTTAAGTGCGATCTTTCAGGCATCACGTAGCTGCACCGGCCTTTTTTTCCTCTGTCCAGCCATAGCTCCTTCGGCAATCAAGGTTTTTTTTGTCACCGTCACAGCTCGCCATGTCGAACCGTTCAAGGAAGACAGGGGAGAAGCGCGGGTCAAGAACACCACCTGCGCGAAACAGGGGACGCGGTCGTGCGTCCGTGCGATTGAGGCAACATCAGGTCCTGAACCAGATGTCACTCCCAGTGTAGCCCCTACAGGTCCGAAAGCTACCTCCGGTGGAGTTACTCCTTTAGGAGCATTGCCGTGGACACTGGGGCCCACTGTAGGGACAGGGGGAGTTACTCCTAGGTTCCGGGCCAGCTCACGATCGTGGCTCTTCTATTACGGGGATTTGCTGGCACTATCGGCACGATCCACCGGCAGTCGCGACGTCAGGGACCGGGTCAGGAGAAATACCGGCTGGTCCAGGTTTTCCACCTGTTCTGAAGGGTTCCTTGCCCAATCGCCTCGAGTTCAACATCGAGTCAGTTGTCCGAACAGACCCGGTCAACAGAGGCTGAGGTCCCCTGTGCCCGACATGTCTTCCAGATACGTGCAGATCCGAGCAAAATCACAGATCGCATGCAACACCCAGAAAGGCAAACTCTGGCCTCGCCATTCGTCCTGCCCGCAGGTGAACTGCTATCTCAGCCTGCGAAACATGGAGCTGCTGACCCTGCCTGCGCGGCCTTTCAGGGCGAGTAAGGCGGGTTCAACTGCAGATGCCGGCCAAGACGATCAATTTGGAACACTGCATTCCTTTAATGGGACTGCATCACTCTCAACAACAGTCAGTCTGATTGAGCTGACCCCGTAGTCTGCAGTCCTGCGGGACGGGACGCATGCAAGTGCACGGCTACGGCACGGCCTGCAGTGGGTGAGACAGGCAGAGTTATTCTCCTCAAGGATTCAGAACCCTGACAACCATGGCAGTTCCTGCCGTTGGATACCTCAACCGCGAAGAACTAGCTACTTCCGTCAGCATGAGGAACTGCGAACTCAGAGCCGATTAGGTCAGACACTCGCAACGCGAGGATGAAGTTTCACTCAGACTAGATCTCCTTCCTGCTTCGTGTGAATGAAATGTTGTTGATGATGATGTTGGTGTTGGTGTTGGCGAGATGTAGGATTGAGGGGCCAAGCTTTAAATTTAAACCGATCACCAAGGAAGCACTGTACATGATGTAAGGTGCCACGGCAGACACGGGTAACTTGGACTTGGGCGGCTGGGGCATTCGGATTTGCGGGTTTCCTGCAAGATGGGCTCTCTGGAATTGCTCCGGGGCTGTAGTGTTGGATTTGAGGTGCCGGGCATCGCATTGGCGGACACAACTATTGTGTGTTCTCTCGATCGGTCAAGGTCACATTAAGCCCAGCATCTGCACACCATTCCCCGCGGAGGATCGTGCGGAGGTGCCCCTAGACCCAGAGCGCTTCGATAGCACCGAGGCGGATTGCTTTCCACTTGTCGTGTCATGGGCCGATATTCTGAGGCGTGCATGTTCATGGGTGTAAGGTTGTTTTAGCCCGGCTTCCGGAAAATTTTTCCGAGGAGAGCAAAGGATGAAAAATCAGCAAAAAGCCGTGCGGCCGAGAGTCGGGCAGTTCCAAGGCGAGACAGCATAACGGAATCGATATGGCAACTTCATGTGATCGTTGTGGGATGTCCATTTATATAACCATATGTCAACTGTGAATTCGTAGACGGGAAGTGACCCCTATTGGGATGCTGCCTCTCCGCTAGTACAGGGTGTAGGGTCCGATCTGGGGAAGCGCATAGAATAAAGAAAGTCACCCAACACACTCGCCAAAAACTCTTGCTGCCACAACAAGTAGGCCACTTGGTGTGGAAACCTTTGTGGCAGTGCTGCAAACACCAGCAATCTGCAATATTGCCGAAACAGAGAGACCGAAAGTGTAAACACCAACAGCGCCGCAACTCCCGCACCCCCAAGACAAAGCACTGCAACCACGGCTTCGACTCGGTGGGTATTGGTAATCAGACACGAGGAGAACTTTGTACAGATCGTGAATGGAAGGAAGCGCAAACTGCGGAAGGCTTCGTAAACGCGGATGCCAGCAAAACCACGACGCAAAGGTTGTTTGCAGATGGTCCGACAGTGGCGTATATACATACAAAGGAATTTGCATGTGTAGAGTTGAAGGATACGTTCCTAACGCGGGGCGCCATCGCCAACGACCCGGGCCAGTTGAAAAGTGCAATACCTGCCGTGACAGCGAAAAAGAGGGTAGCCTTGTTGTCTCTGCAGATGTCTTGAGTGCACAGCAGAATTTTTTTGTGGTACAGGTACAGACCGGTTCTGTTTTTTTGCTCGGCCTGTTGAAAAAGATACAGTTTACTACGGGGATATTTTAACCAAAATCGTAATAAGCGGATGCTATCGGCTTAGGGATGAATGCCAATTCCCGAACGGGATCGCAGATGTCGTGTCAAGAGCAGCATGTTGGGGTGGATTAGTGTTGTGAGACATACTGAGGCTACAAGCAGGAAGTCGTTCATGCTGCAAGCTTCGCTGCAGGATTTGTGACGCTGTGGGACAGGGATTTGGAGATTTCGATACCGGGGCCTACAGGAGACTGCTTGCGGAGTTTTGGTTTGTGGAGCTCCAGCACTCATCGGCACAACCGCTGCAGCTGCGACAACAACATGAGCAAGAAAGGACGATGGGCTACTGGTAGTTACTAGTAGGTACTGTTACAAGATTTTTTAGCCTCAATTACCGGAAACCAGGCTTTGTTGCCCATAGGTTGGCGGGCGAAGCTGAAATCCTGACCCCTCCAGTAGCACACGAAGCTTTGCATCCCATTGGCAGCCCCGTTCCAGCCCTTCCAACAGGAAATCAGAGAGATCACGGAGGACATGCATTCAACGTTTATGTCCTTTTTGCACAGGGCTTCGTACCAATCGGAATCCTCAGTTTGGCAGATCTTACTTTGCAGTCTTTCGGAAGGGGGTTTAGAGAGGAATGAACCTTGAAAGTTCGAGCTCAATTCTGTTGCGGAGTTGTAAATTTCTGAAAGGCAGTGCTTCCCAGGAGTGTTGCGAGTCTAGTGCCTATGAAGAAGGAGATGTTGACGGCGACGAATCCTGAACCGTGAGGTCGTATTGGCTCGTTGCTTTCAGCCGCATCTGGAGCACAAGGCCGAAACGATCCCATCAAGCGAGTGACTCAATACGTCAAAGTGAATGTGGCAAGAAGTCGTGGCTCCGTGGCATTCGGAGACTGTGTAGTCACTCTGGCTGATTGAAATTCAACCATTCAACTGAAGCTTCAACCCGACTGAGTGCTAAAGTCCAAACGCAAGCTACTCGACACTGCTTCGTTTCCGTGAACACGTGAGAAAGAAGCCTAGGTCTTTCATGCGAAAACATATCCGCTGGCAGCACGTTCTGCTTTGAATTACCTACGAAGACGGATGTTACCGGAAGCCTGGAAGCAAGGATGAACTGGTCGCGGATGCACGGTGTTTCATGCTCGAAAAGCAAGATCGGATCAGGGCAAAAGCACACAATGGAGCCCAAATGCAGGACCTGACATTGATGCCATCAGTTTGAAATGATGCCATCTCTAGCCGTAGCCTTCCGAATCTGGTGCAAAAGTGTGGCAGGAGGAGGCCATGGCTGCATCTGCCAAAGTAATGCTGCAGGCCTCTCGGGGTTCGGCGTCTTCTCAGCACATGTTTTTTTTTGTTTTTGTGTGTGTGTGTGTGTGTCTGTGTCTGTGTCTGTGTGTGTGTGTGTTTAAAACCTCTGGCATCTGTCTGGTATTTGGGTCGAATGGCTACCCACAAGTCCGCAAAGCCTGGCCATACAAGGCAATGCTACCCACAATCCACTTGTAACTCCGAGTTTCATGATGACCTGAGCACAGCTCTGATCCGCAAGGTCGGGTGGGAGGTACGCTCCCAGTTCCTGAAATAACATCCACGGAGCTTGCGGTACTCAGCTCTGGCTTTAAATCATTGTGCTGCAGCCTTCAATATGCGGCTGTAAGTTAATCCTTTCAACTCTCCAAGCTGTCATCTTGGTTATCTAACTGACCGGACGTCCGATGCCCAAAATTGGCCTGCTACACACCTGTATTTTGTAGAAGATGCAGCTAGTCGTGCACCTTTACCGTCGTTCATGGCTCAAGAAAAATGTGCGTGCACGTTCTGGCTGTTCTGCCTGTAAACATAGGTTATCAGCCGTAGGTCTCATTTTCGTTCGTAAAAGTCGCACTGGACGCTCCCGTAAGTCCTGCAGGCCTTTCCGCGGCTGCTATTTCGGCGGCTCGCGAAGACACCGAGGAAATCGCTTCGCTTCCTGCCATGTCCGTCCAAGACGACTGCACGGATGCAAATGCGATCGGTCCCCGGGAGGGTGGCCAGCTTATGCCGTTGACGGCCGAAGCCCTGGCAGTAATGGGCCTTTATGATCCCAGAAGAAATGCGATGGGTGCTGTGTCAGAATGGGCCTATGTGAACAGTCCATCTCAGCACCGCGCATCCCTAGCGGGATCGCCACAACAAATCAATTCAGCCCAGTATTCCCCTCGCCGGATTCTGAACATTGCGAACTACTACCAACAGCAAGTTTTCTTTGAATCAGCAGGTAGTCCTCCAGAAGACTGATACGGGACCTGCTATTGCCGCAGAAGCCGAAGCTCGCCATTCAGCAATCATGAGCGAAACCAATTCTTACCATAGGGAACAGATTAATCAGCTTCAGGCTCAGGCAGTTTCAAGCGCCACCCAACTGAGGTTGGAGTTTCTTCAAGCAGAGAATCGTCTCCAGCATCAGGAGGAAGCCCTGCGATAAGCCGGCGAGAGCTTGGCTTACAAACACTCGGAAGAAGTCTTTCAAATGCAGAGGGAAGCCATGGACTACAAGATCAGGTTTCACCGCGCAGAGGCCACCGTCTCCGATGTTGTGACACAAGCCGAGCGTGAGCTGGCTAACCGAGCCAAATCCAATCAGAGCACGGTAGCTAACATGTCGGGAGAGCTCAATCAACTCAGGTCTGAAATGGGCGCTTTCGTCCAAGCCCATCGCCAACAAAATGAAATTGTGTCGAGGCTCGAAAAAGCAAATCTAGAGCTTCGAAATCGCCTGGCGGAAGATGCGGCATACACACCCACTCTTACGGGTGTGGCTTCACCTACCGTTCAGCCGATACACACTCCTCCGGGATTGGGGCAGGGTGGCGGGGGTCCGCCAGATGGTGATGACACGCATCCCGAAAGCGATGGCGATGATGAGCCGGATGGCCGGATGATGACAACCGCAAGAAGAAGAAACATTATAAGAAGACGAAAAAGAAAAGAGACTCATTGACTCATCTGATTCTTTCGGCCTTTCAATGAAGGTTCTGTTGAAGATGCTTAAGAAAGTCACGAAGTCGAAGAAGGACAACGATGACGATGAGGATGGTGAGGCAACTCGCGGTAGATCAAAGGTGAAGCAGGCAGAAAAGATAACCTTCCCCAAATTTCCGCAACCGGAAAATTACCGTTTTGGAGGCTTCGTGCCCGCGAAGCTGTTGTTGCTGCCTCAGATCGTCCTGACGAAGCCTTAGAATGGCTAAGCGCCAAATTTCTCTCCGCGATCACAAATGTGCTCGAAGGTGACTTTGCTCGCCAAATCGACACTTTCAAAGAGAGAGAGGGGCACGAAGGTCGTCTCGTTCGGGGGCGTCAGATTCTTCACGAGTTGACTGCCTACCTTGCGACGAACGCTCTCCACGGATCCGTGTACGACATGGAAGATCTCTTGATTGTTGTGATGATTAATCAGAATCTTGTTCAGTTTATCCGAAATTGCGACACTGTCCTCTCTGGAATGAAGAAGACTCCAGCTGACGATGTTCTCGAGCCTCTCTTCCATCGGCAAGTGAAGAAGGCCAAGTTGCTTTCTCATGATATTGCGAGTTACGAAAGGGCCGTTGATGGAACCAAGGAAAAATCCTATGACTTCCTGTACGAAGCCGTGAACAGAGTCATCAAGATCAGAAGGCTTGAATGCAACCGGGAACGGATTGCAAAACAGGCTGCAGCAGGCATGCCCAGTGCCCCTGCACCGCTAAAGCGAGTGCCCAAGGGATTCTGCGTTGATTTTTGTTCGCAACGGATCGTGCAGCAGAGACACATGTACCCTCAAACATGAGATGCCCGAGAAGCCGCGTAGTAGGTTGCAGAGTGGTGGCAAAGGAAAAGGCCGAGGCAAGTCGCTCTCCAGGCCGCGTCAATGTCGAGTGCAAGTTTTTCAAGCGCGGCAAATGCCACAAGGGCGAGAAGTGTCGTTTCGTCCACAAGGGCCAGCCCTGCTCCAGCCACTGGAAGCGGCAGAGAATCCAGCGGTGAAAGGAAGGAAAAGAAGAAAAAAGAAAGAAACGAAGCATAGGAAGAAGTCCCGATCCAGCTCCAAAAGCTCCAGGTAGCGTGATGCCGCTCTGGCATCTGTTCGGCACTGTTCGGTTTTCGAATGCTCCGATGCCAGTCGAAGAATCGAATTGGTGGGCTGTGCAGGTTGAACCTCGCGTATTCAGTGAGGGGTACCCAGTCCGCTACAAGCCGCGAACGGATGGTCAGGATGTTCGCGACGCATTGGCCGCGGCAAAGATGCTGCATTCAACGATTGAGGGAATGCATCAGGGGGCAACCCCTGCGTGCAAATTCCGGTGCAGGACCGAGTTCGGATGCTCTCATTGCATCGCTCCGGGCTTGACCGTGGGCTGTCCAGCCAGTGGAAACAGATTAAATGACCGGATAACCCTCTAGAAGGGAATAGGAGTGAGTGAGTGAGGGAGTGAGCGAGTGAACGAGTGAGTGCGTAAGTGTGACTGAGTGAGTGCATGAGTGAGTGAGTGAGTGAGTGCGAGCTGTGCAGCGTGCAGATGTGGGATTCAGGGCGACAGCTTCCGCGTTCTTTTGTCATCCGGCTGGCCGGTTTTCAGCGACACCTTTTTGACTTGTAGCGACAGGCAGGGTGCGATCAGCGCCAGTTGGCTGCAAGAGACTCCTAAGCTCGGCAGCAGCTGCTTTAAGCTTCAATGCATCAGGCAAACTGTCTCCGGCCGATTTACGTCTGCGCTCACCGCGCCCAAATCGAGTCCTTCCTCCTGAACCAGCAGAAGCATCATCAGGGCAGAGATCCAGCAGAGCGGTCTGGAGAGTGCGTCTAGTCGCGTTTAGAGTCTTCCGGAGGGTGGTGGCCCCGAAGCGCAGGCGGCCTCCAACAGAGCAGTCGGGAGAGTGCGTTTAGTAAGGGTGGTGCCCCCGAAGCGCGCGGCCTCCCTGGAGAGTGATTCTAGTCGCGTTTAGAGTCTTCCGGAGGGTGGTGGCCCCGAAGCGTGCGCGGCCTCCGACAGAGCGGTCTGGAGTGCGTTTAGTCGCGCTTATAGAGTCTTTTGGAGGGTGGTGGCCCCGAAGCGCGCGTGGCGTCCAACAGAGCGGTCTGGAGTGCGTTTAGTCGCGTGTGGTGTCCCCGAAAAGCGCGCGCGGCCTCCAACAGAGCGGTCTGGAGAGTGCGTTTAGTCGCGTTTTGAGTCTTCCGGAGAGCGGTGGCCCCGAAGCGCGCGCGGCCTCCAACAGAGCGGTCTGGAGAGTGCGTTCAGTCGCGTTTAGAGTCTTTCGGAGGGCGCCCCGAAGCGCGGCCTCCGACAGAGCAGTCTGGGGAGTGCGTTTAGTCGTGAATGATTGATTGATGATGAGTGCGTGAGACTGAGTGAGTGAGTGATGATGATGATGATGATGATGATGATGAGTGAGTCTGAGTGAGTGAGTGCGTGGTGAGTGAGTGATGAGAGTGATGATGATGTGTCCGTGAGACTGAGTGAGTGAGTGAGTGAGTGAGTGAGTGATGATGATGATGATGAGTGAGTGAGCAAAGAGGAGTCAGGAGGAGGAGAAGGAGGAGCGGAGGCGGGAGAGCCCCCAAAAGTAAGAACCCCGCACAAAGATGTGGGGGAAAACGATCCTACCATCGATATGGAGTGGATCGCTGACACCCAAGATTTGATCTCGGCAAGCTTACTCGCTGACATACCAGTCAATATGATAGCCGCTAGCGGTCGCAACTACGCTGACAAACAATGTAAGGTTAGGATACCCTCAATCAGCACAACTGCCGAGCCTTACGTGTTGCCTGACTCACCTTCTGTGTTGTCAGTCAGACAGAAATGCATGGAGGAAGGGTTCGATTTCATTTGGAGGGCGAACTGTAGACCCTATTTCATTCCTCAGAAGATTGGCAAAAAGACATTGTATGGGGTCAAAAATGTGACTCGCAACAAACTCGTGAGATTCAATCCTAAGAATTACCGCTGTGTCGTTCCCTGGAAAGGGGACAGACGGAGCATTACAGGGTGCGTCAACAGAGCTGTTCCTTGCGACGAGATCACAAAGCTTCGAAGTTCTGGGTTCAGTGTCTCTAAGCGTGCTGCTATTCCCGCTCCTGTTTCCGACCCGGAGGACGAACGTGTTCTTGAGGACCTCGTGACGAGTGACTCTGCTCCTAGGCCTTCCGAGCCCAGGGCCAAACCTAAGGTCAAGATCATAGATCCTGATGAAACGACAGAGAAAAAGAAAAAAGGAGGAAGTTTGAGGATCTCCAGCCTGGCTCCAAGGAAGCAGCGGAGGAGTTCGGCAAGCTTCTTGAAGACCTCGAAAAGTCGGGCAAAGATCAGACTCCGCAGGAAGATGATATGGAGTGCATCGGCAAGATGATAGATGAGTTTGGCTGGGACATTGGCCCAAGCCGGATCTTGGACGACCCCCTGGCGGGCAGTCTAGAGTCCCAGATGCGGAGGGTAGTTCCGATCCCAAACTTTTGGAAGGCGTCGAAAAGCTAAAGGAGGAAGCTACAACACTGCATCATCTGATGACTCATGTTCCTAAGAATCCCTATTGTTCGGTATGCAATCGGCCAAGATGTACAAGAGCCCAGGATACAAAACCGAGGGTGTTCGTTCTGTTGAGGCCCCCGGCTTCGGTGATCACATCACAGCCGATCATGTGGTGATCTACCGGGATAATCATCAGGTCATTGAGGAAGCTAGGTTAGCACTCGTGATCAAAGATGTTGCTACGACTTTTATGTAGGCGTATCTTCAGCTCTCAAGGATGAAATGGAGTGCAAAGCTGCGCTTCAACACTTTGTGTTGAGTAAGGACAAGGTCGGTGTGTTCTACTGCGACAATGCTAAGGAGCTCGTAAGGAGCGCTCTGTCTCTCGGCTGGAGGCATGAGAAAAGCAAGAAATATACACACCAGTCCAACTCGGTGGCCGAAATGGCAGTCCGTGCAACTTCCGAGGGCGCCCGGCGCAATCTGTTGCAGGCTGCAAGCAGGCCTTTCTCGTGTCTATCGGCCCCAAGCTTTCGAGCATGCACGCACCGCGTCCATTTCTCACCGGGACGGGATTGAGTATTCCTCTTGGCACCTTAGATTCGGTTCCGCCTCTCCTGGCAAGACGCTTGCTTTTGGATGTCGCGTCGACTACTGGGTTGGTCCCAAGTCTCAAAGAAAGAATTGTTGTTCTTTCTATGAAGGAGCTCAATAGGAACGATTTCCATGAATGTTTGAAACCTATTGTGTGTTCCAAACTGTGACTTTGTGTTCCCCATGAAAGAACGCTACGAGAAGGTTCGGACTGGTCGTGCTTCCGATGCTCTTGAAAGTCCTGACACAACTCCTCTTAAGAACCAAGACGCTGAAATGGCCGATGAGCAGAAACAAGAAGTTGCCGATGCCGACCGAAAGGTTGAGCGACCAAACGTCATTGACCTCGTTAGCAGCGAACTTGTGCCGTTACCAGAGGTGGTCGCTACTATGACTCAGGTGGGACATTGGGTAGAAGATACGTTGGAACTAGAGGTTCTACTAAGCCTGATGATATCCCTTCCCATTTTTGGGTTAACATGTCCAAAAGCCACAAGAAGAAGGCGATCGATGAAGCCAACATGCGTGCCGCTCTTCAGGAAATCGATGAAGGCGATGGCCGTGGATCAAGCACTGTTCGGCCCGCTGGCATGGCGTCTCGCGTGCAAGATGTTTGGGGGATATGCGGGGACACCCTGGTTCGGTATCACTTCAAACCAAGAAATGAATTGTTCTCTCCTGATCTCACTGATTGCCCGCTTGACCCAGGATTTCCAGTTCATGTTACACCAAGATCATTGAGTTTGGTGGTGAAACCATCATGGATGATGAAGATGATTGGCGCAACGTGCTGATACGAAACAAGAAGCTCCGTTTTAAGTGGATTGGTCAAACCGTTTTCAAGATCAAGCCTGCACGTGAGCCCGCTCCTAGTGGAGATGGCTCCTTCCCATCTATGCCCGTTGTCCCTGACAACGATTCAGAACACAGGGAGAAGTTGGCTAAGTCTGCTCCAATCTCTGAAGATGAGATCGTGAGTTCATGGCCATGGTCGCAAGGCCAGTTGGCCAGAAAGAGCTTATGCAGAACCCAAAGGCTCAGGCTTCGCTTGACGTTGAATGGGAAAAGCTGATGAAGAAAAGGGCTTGGGATATGGATATGGAGTCTGTATGTGAATGGGAAAGGGTGTCAGGCGATTCCCAAAAGAGCGGACGCAAAGTCCATGTGGGCGAAATCTTTGAGATTTGCGTCGAGAAAGGAAGCGAGCTCCCGGAAGGAGATCCCCTTCGCAAGTTCAAGGGGCATACCGTATTCCAGGGCCATAATGTAAAGGGTGAAAGTAACGATAATTACTGCACTCTTCAGTGAGTCGGGGTCAAGTCCAGCTGCAATGGAAGCCGGCAAAACTTTGGACGCCTACGGGCACATGTCCGGAAACACTTGCGAGCAGGCTGACGGAAAGCAAGCCTACACGCAAACAAGGCTGAAAAGGTGTCGAAACTTGGGCTCGTTTGCCTAAGGAAGCTGGCCGAAAGGGTGGCATGGTAAGTACAAAGATCCCGTGGTTAAGTCAGTCCTTACCCTGTATGGACACCGGATAGCGGAGGCTTCTGGAGGCAACATTGCGAAAAGATGCTGGAAGATGTTGGGTTTCACCTCGTCTTCCCTGCAGCGTGTTGCGATTTATGTTGATGATTGCAAAATGGCAGGGCCTAAACAAAATATGGCTAAGGGTTGGGAGTTAATAGCTTCCAAGATCGACATGGATACGTCCCTGGGTAGATAACTGGGCTGCGAGCATATATCTCCTGATCCTGCAGCGAGCCGGCCGCTGCCGCCACCGTGCAGGACTACACGGAGTTTTATCCAGAGGAAAAGTTAAGGTGTTCTTGTTAGACATCAAGTCCAACCCCGAAAGGCGTTGTGCCATCTCAAACCGGAAGAGGCTAAGGCAATGAGCCTGGCAACTCTCGACTCACGGAAGTGAAGTCTTTATCCCTTCCTGATTCAGTTGAGGAGGTTTGGGATTATCATGGACAGCGTAGAAAACGGGGCGAACTCTGGGTTGGTAGCGCTTATCTTATGTCCAATGATCACACCCGCGCGTCTGCGCTTGCTCTGTCAACAAAGTGCGGGACAAGACCAAAGCCAAGAAAGCTGTTAGGGAGCAAGCCTTTTACGATGTCAGTCAGCTTGACGAAGGCAAAGGATGTATGACTGCATCCACAAAGCACGTTATCTATGCTGTGAGTTCGTTCTTGCAACAAGCAGTAGACCGCTACAAAGAATTGGCGGGGCCTGAGTTTCACAATCTCAAGAAGGCCGCGACTCCATTCTATTATGACAAGATTGCTCGCCCGGTAGAAGCTGAGGCAGAAGTCAAAGGTAAGCTCGCTCCCATTGAGAGTCGAGTGCTCATGAAGCTACGCTTTGCAGCAAGGATGGCTAGGTTTGACTTGTTAAGAGCTGTTCAGGGACTCGCTAGTCGGGTTACCAAATGGTCGTTGGATTGTGATAAAGCCTTGCGCCGTCTTATGTGCTACGTCCAGAGCACCCTTCACTATAAAATGTCGGGCTTTGTGGGCGATAGCATTGACAAGTGCAATCTGTGGTTGTTTGCAGATTCAGACCACGCTGGCGAACACGACAACCGCAGCACATCCGGGGCGTTCCTGGCCTTGGTTGGTCCCAACACCTACTTTCCATTGAGTGCTTTCAGCAAGAAACAAACAAGTGCAGCCCTTAGTAGTACTGAGGCAGAGGTTGTCTGTGCAAACGTGTCGCTGCGTGCATTGGGACTTCCTGCGTCCGCGCTTTGGAGTGTGCCCCTGAACGCGGGGGGAGGTACTAAGCAGCAACCAACACCTCTCTAGCGAAAGGCAAAAGTATCGATCTATTAAAATCCCTGACAATGAAGTGTGGAAGATCAAGCCAACAGGGCATCATCACCTGCCTGACGGCAGAAGACATGCAGTTCACACAGGTGTTTCAGCTGTACCTGAACCCGTGGATCTCACCACTCACCCTTTGAGGGATGTTTGGATTCAGGGTTAAGGGCAAGTGGACTAGAATGGAGGAAGCCGTCGCGTGGGAAGCATTGCGCAACATGTCTTATTCAGTTCAGCGTGATGTTCTGCCAGGATTATCGTCGCTTCGCGGAGGCTGAGGCAGAGATGCACCGAGAGTTAGCCGGTGTCAGAGATCCGGGGGTGTCGACGTTGAGACCCTTGCTCCTAAGACTAGTTCGAATGACATAGGTCTGATCGCTTGTCTGTATTGTATGCCCCACGCCATTGAACCGATCGTCTTGGAAGACAACCAAGCGACGATAAGGATCTTAGAGTCTGGCAAATCTCCAGCTGTCAGACATGCTGACAAAACTCAGCGGATCAATTTAGGTTGGACTGCAGAGCAATTCCGTCGCAGGCGCTACAGAATGGCTTACATCAACACAATGTTGCAAGCCGCCGACATCCTTACAAAACCTTGTACCAACCTTGATAAGTGGTCTAAGGCACTTGAGCTTATGCGTATCGGTCAAGACAAAGACAAGACCAGGAATGCCGCGGCCGCCTCTCAGCCGCCGACGGGCGCGCTTATCAGGCCCGATGCCAAGACCAAAACATTGGTTGTTGAAGTTGCGTTGGGCGAAGTGTCGTTTATGAAGTCGGTGGAGCGCGAGAAACATTCGCCGGTTAGATGGGTTACCAGCAGCGGTGTCAGTGACATTAACTCCGTCTTGAAGCGGAAGGATTGCTCAACACAGCTAGAAAATTCCACAAAGCCGGGGCTTCAGTTCTGATGTGGTTGCGTGTACCTTCCCAGACTCATCCATCAGCCTTCACTGTCCTAGCGGACGTGATGTCGAGTGGTGATGTTGAGAAGACATCATTCAACAAAGCGTGGGCATCTTTTGTAGATATCTCCACTGGCTTGGATGCGATCGGAGCAGACTATGTCATCATGGCTGACAAGGATTGCAGTTATCATGCCAACGAACGCGTTCAGAAGTGGTTAAGATCACGCAAGCTTAATGAGCAATCGTTCGATGCATGTGGGGTAAAGTTCCCATTAGACTTAGCACTTCTGTTGAGAACATTAGAAGTTCGTTTGCTGGTTTGCAATGTAGTGATAGGGACAACCACAAGAAGTGTCGAAGCTCCGACAGTCCCCATCATCTGCAGATCAGTGAGAAGATCATTGAAAGTTACAAAGAGCATTGCGAGAGGAGTGAAATGCAAGCTTCCGATTCAGTTGCTATGGTAGCCATCAAAGCTCAAGCACCGGAGCTTTCAGCGAACTTTCGTCTATGTCGTGCTGGCGCAATGACTTCGTTCGGGCCGGACATCGCGATGATCAGCGAAGTGGAAGCCCAAGAGAGTGCTCAGGGATGATCAGCGAAGTGGAAGCCCAAGAGAGTGCTCAGGAATTCCGTCTTGCGTTGCAGGACCCTGATCGCCTCGCTGACGCGTTGGCAGGTTTGACAAATTTAAACCGGCGGCCTTCCGTGACATTTCGAAGTTTGTCCAGGAGGCAACCGCGGACGACGATCACAGCGCGCTGTTCTTGAGGTGCACACCTGTGCACGAGTGGCTCGATCTCCGAAAGGAGTATCCAACCGAACGGTGGACAACTTTGTACGCGATCTGGCATGCAGAAAAGGGAGTGAAAGTCCAGGGCGACCGAGTGTGACTGGGGCTGTGGTCCAGGACGCCTCCCTAGAGGGACGGCTATCGGCTATCGGTGCTTGTTGATTTTTTACTTTACGAGACATGGATGTACGACTTTTGCCATCGCTTCACCCTCCTGACGGAAGGCCTTGGGAAGCATCCACTGTATCCCTTGAGTGTGTGCCTGCTGAGCGGATTGTTCACACCATCGCTCCAGCGTATTCCTTCCCGCTTGGCCGAAAGGTCGTTTGCAATTATTGTGGGCGACAGCTCCCTGGCACTTGTTCAGTTTCAGGCGAGCCGGCTTGTCACCAAGCGCTCGTTCAGCAACGAGCTGCATGAGGCTCTCAAGGATTAGCCGAGCAACACTGGCTCCGAGGTTGCGATGCTCTGGGGGCAGGGGTTGGCCATATCCATGACAGGATCCCTACCCTCCTCAGCAAGCATGCGTGTGGTCGCAAGGAAGGGCTCGACGTCTTTATTTCGTTGGCAGGGAGCGATATCTACGGCAAATGGGGCTATAAGTTATGGTTATAAGGCATTTACCTGGCACCATCACGCCATGGGTAAGGGAAACTGTCGAACTGGCTCGAAAGGCGTTCGAATGGCCTATCAAGCAGCTGAAGCGAGTGCAGGATGATGTCGCGAAGATTGCGGCCCTTAAGGATCGTCCCGGCATTAAATCGGTGACTTTGATTACCGGTCCCGGAAACGGGTTCCTTTATGGCCCCTCTGAGGAGTGTGACATCGAGATGGCGTGTCACGCGGAAGTGTGGCTCAGGCTGGGATCAAGCTCATGGACCCCAACCAACTGTTGAGGGCGACCGAGCGACCCACGGGTGAAAGCAGAGGTGGTAGCCAACCGCCGAGAGGTCCTGCCATCCTTGATGGGTTTGCACGTTGGTCCCACTCCTGAAAAGGACAGGGACGACGATGAGCAGATCGTCCTCACCAAGCACCCTCGCAGAACCTCCTCCTAACGGAAGGAGAGAGGAGGTTACGGACACCGATCGTGCGTTGCTCGACACTACGCCGGGCTCCGAGAACATCATCCAAAAAACAGAGGACGACAGCAATGCGGCCGTGATAGTCACCAAGATCCAGCTCAACAGCCAAGGTGATGAGGAGGCAACTGATGAAGAAGTTGCTCTCGCCAACACGATGGGCGTCTTCTGCCTGGATCTGGGAATCGGTCGCATCTGTGACGAGGATGCCAGTTCAGGGAAACTCTTCCAAGGAATCGAGGCGGAGCTCACTGATGAGGAGCGCAGCAAGGCGCCTATCTTTTACCCTCGTGGGATCGTGGGCATCCATTAAAATGATGAGGGAAATGCAAATTGAATCGGCAGAGAAACCCCTTGTTCCTCCCAAGGCCACTCCGCGCCATCGGCACCCCCGTCGCCAGCCTCAGCATCATGGGGATATCAGCGCCCCGCTGAAGTGCCGGGCAAGTCCTCTTCTTCAGGGGCCGCACCTTCACAGCCGCCGCTTCCCAAGAAGATGCTGACCACTGCCGTGAAGTCACCTCCAACACCAAAGCCGATTGCAAAGGCAGAGGTCGCCTCCTGGGAAGGCACCGACCTACCGCCGCTGCCCTCCGATTACCGCTACATGTCGGAAGCCAAGTGCGAGAAGCTCGGCAAGAAACGCACCTTCATTCTGCGGGGCTTTATACCCACAAGCCGGAGTACGGCGATCGCACCCTGAACATTTATCGCAGGCCGGGCGATCTTTCTGCTGATTCGGAAGAGTTCATCCGCGCTCGGAGAAATCTGGGACGGCCTACGCATCTCCCAAGTTTTCGAAGTTTTCAAGAGGCCAGCCGATGGGGCTCGTTTCGAAGTGCTTATCAAAAAGCATAACGAGCTGGAGTTCGATGTTCTGAGGGCCCGTGCCATTCATGGGCATTGGGGCGAACTTATGTCCGACCAGACGGACATGCTCGACATCCACCAGGCTGTGATTCCTTCGTGACTTGGGACGCCAGTCTAGCGACTAGGCCGATCATCCAGCCCAATGACATGTACCCACAGAAGTTCGTGGACTTCCCATGCAAGATCAGCTACCACGGCACGTACATGTGCAACTTCCCAGACATCGTTCGATATGGCCTCGAAAGTGGTAGCAGAGCTTTTGTCATGATGAGCAAGGACCCCGAGTGGATCCGAGCTGACAGCAGTGAGCTCCGCGAACGCGCAGACATTGAGTTCGTCATTGAACCGCAGCTGGCAGTTCGGGACGGATTGCGCCTGTTCGAGACACGCTCCGGGGCACTGGAGACGCCGGATTGGATCAGCAACCGGTACTGCATTTACGTGTATCAACGAGGAACCTTTGAACCCTTGTTATCAGGCATTTCGCCGCAGGGTCGACGCCGCGCTAACGTGCTGGGGCAAGGGGGAAGGAATGACCTACATGTTCGATGCCCAGAAGAGCATCTACGATCAGTATCGGTGCTTCTTAGATCTGTTGGATGGCGCTGCGAACCACACCATCGCAGAATGGATGCCAATTGCAAAGGACTGTGAGATGCCTTACCGCGTCGCCGGGCACGAGCTTTGCGAAGTCGGAGATCAGGATCGAGCGAAGACAGACCGATGCCAAACTGGTCGACGGGTACGACGGCAGTTTCGGCCTATGCCTATACTGCTGTCCCTCCCAGAAGGGACGGAAGGTCCATGCCCGCGCCAGGCGAGAGCCTCGGCATTGGATCAAGCAGGAACTTGTGGCTTTTCCCAGCTACCGCTGCAGCCAATGCAACCGCAAGCACTTTGAGGGCATGGTCGAGTGTCCCGGGTGCCAAACGAGGTTCGTCGTGCCAACTGATTTGTCGGTTATCGCTGAGCCCGACCGCCTTCGGCGAAGCGCCGCCCGAGCGGGCAGGCAGGTCAACATCATCGACCTGCAGCCGTCCCGAGGCCTTCATCGACAGAGAGTCAGGGCCACCGGCGATGAGGAGGCCGATCGCGTTCAGAGCACAGCTTCTTTACGATCCGTGCAAAGGTGCTCAACCAACAGAACAGAGCCGAGAAGCTGAACAACACGACCCCCAGGGTCAGATCAGTGTGGATCCCATTGCCGCTCACAATTTTGCGAAGTCAGGCCTCAGTTTCTACACTGTCGAGGCCCTGCAACGCTTCGCTAACGTGAGGCACTGCCCAACCCACCTCCACATGGTACGATGCGTACTGTGGGTGCCAGGCCAGAATGAGATCGACCATGATCGACCTCCTAACGGAGTGTCTGATCTGCTTCTATGATCGCTTTTACACGATAGATGAGATGGCCGTTTTGATCAAAAGCAGTGAAGTCTAACCAGTATGAGTTCACCATCTTGCAATATGATGGGGACATGCAAGCACAGCATTATGCAAACGGAGAACCTCGCTATCATGGGAGAACTGGCTGCCCTCTTTGACCGTGAGACCCCAAAGAGTCGATCCTCGGGAGAGGCGTCATACCCTGCGCTCAACACTGGCGGGCCACTGGAAGAGCCGCGTCGAGCGAGTGGCCTTGGCAAATGCCAGCTGAACGAGTTGCTGATCTACACGCCCTACTTTCACCTGTACCCAGAGTACTACATGGACAGAAGGATCGGCAGATCGAGTGGCCACCAGCACATCACCACTTCCGCGCCCGCGCAGGACCGTCCACCACCGCTGCCTCCACTGGCACCTCCTACTCGTCGTGGTCGCAGCTCTGACGAGCATGCAGGGACAGCTACAGCCTCGGCCTCCGATCGGAATCGGACCGGATCACCGATCGCTCGCCATCGCCCTTCGGAGATGCACATCATGCAGAACAAGTGGATAGGCCACACAGCAGAGCTCAGGTGCAGGTTCGTCCACGGATGCTCGGGCAAAGGACCCGGCAATGCCGCCACCGAGACGTGCGAACCGCGAGCCCACGGAGTACATCAGCCAAGCGGACTGGGATGCGATCAGGGACTACCGCGCCTTCAAATCCGCAGCTCCGGAAACGACAGCTTCATCACCTCCTGCGAACGACGCTGCAAGTGCCGTGTCTGAGACCACAGCATCGGCCGTGGAGTTGACGACTCCTCGCAGCTCGGCAACGACAGCTTCATCACCTCCTGCGAACGACGCTGCAAGTGCCGTGTCTGAGACCACAGCATCGGCCGTGGATTTGACGACTCCTCAGGAGTGGGCGGAGAACTACTGCCGTCGTCCCCTCGAGCCATTTGTGTTTGGCGTCTTTTTCGACACGCACAACGTCAGCGACCGAGAGGTCCGCATGCGTGAAACTGTTGTTGGGTTACGGTTTCTTCGAGGAGCTCCGCACAGCTGGGTTGCTCTATCCGCACTTCCGGCTCGGCTACGACGCCGCTGGGCAGATCATCGACCGAGCACTCGCCCGCCTAGCGGAGTGGCGTCGTGCTGTGTTTGCGGCTATGTCAGAGCGCTTCATGCACCCAACGTCAGTGATCAATGTGATCCCGACACATAGGAATTCGCACGGCTTTACTTGCTTTGACCCTTCACACGTTCAATGATTTCGGGCTGGGAGCACGAGACCTACAACTATCGTACGGGTCGGCGAAGTCGTATTTATTGATGGTCCCCATGTTCTTTTCGTGGCTTTTAGCGCGGAGCATGATCCACCTCCCTAATGGGATGGTACTCTGAGAACTTAGATACCGTCATGAGAAGCGAAGAGAGATTTAAGTCTCTGGCACCGCCCTAACGGGTTGGTCGCATGATTGATCCAGTGCAGCTAAAGGCGCAAAACATGGCCAACTCATTTGTTTTCGAGTTTACAGTCTTTTGTTGTTATCACAAAGTGATGACACCTCAACGGTCTAACAACTAGTCTTTCCTTCTATCTGCCTTCGCCTCTTCCGTTGCACTAAGATGCACGGGGGTGTTTTTTGGAAAACTTCGCTAGTCGTGCACCTGTACCGTCGTTCATGGCTCAAGAAAAATGTGCGTGCACGTTCTGGCTGTTCTGCCTGCAAACATAACACCCGAGACCCAGGACCCCAAGGCCCCACTCTGGAAGCACAAACCTTACGCCTCCAGACTTCATAAAACGGCAACCCCACATGACAAGGCCCCAAGTTCCGAATGCGCGAACAAGCCATCCCTCAGCCAGGTCGTGCGGTGGTTTGACGACCCCAGCCTGGAAGCGGAGCTTGGCCTCCACCTGTAGAAAGCTTCAATCGGCAGCCCGGCTCCCTTTCAGGTTGAGGCTGGGCTACGGGCAGACATTCGAAAGGAAGAGGCAGGGAATTCAGGTCTGGGATGCAAGATATGGCTGTAATGCGGTGGAGGGCGCAGCCCCTCTTCCCAAAACGTATGGAAGTGCGTTGGACGGCATATGCTGCATGCAGAGTCTAGCATTCTAGCATTTTCCTGACAATTTGGTGGATTTCACATATACCCCCTACGCAGAACCTGTTAGGCTCTTGTTGTGTTGTTGGGTGGACATGGCTCATCAAACCATGTGACACCCGATCGGACATCCAAAATGCTTCAGTTTTTAAACCCTGAATGGTAAAGTGTCAACTTTCGAAAACGCGGACATCCCGAAAACCATCAGAATTCTTCCAATTTAAGGTTCATTCTCGCGGACCCTGCTTGGGTGCCGGTCATGGCGTGCATTGCAGCTGCTCATGCACGCTTCGGCTTCAAGCTGTAGACTGCGAGTGCCAATCGCACCTTTTAGTATTTCGACCTTTGGAGTTGAAGAGCAGGAGTCTTTGCTGGAAACGCATTGATTCGTTTTCATGGTGTTTCAATCAGCAAGATTAATCTGTTCTCGAAGCGGGCTTACCTGCCAACCCACCACGGAACCACCCCGTCCACCCACTCCCACACCCCACACCCAGACACCCACCGCCCACCACCCCCACCCACCCACCCACCCACCCAGCAGGCAGGTCGAAACGGTTGTGTTGTTGTGGGACAGAAGCCGGCAGCCCGTACTGTAGCACTGTAGAGTTCGCCTGCTAGGCCGAGGCTGCTGTGTGCACGATTTGTTCATGTCATCTCTGGCCCATGGCATTGGCCGACGAAGCCAGCTGAGTATCCAAATCATTGGCACACGCATCATTGAGTCTGACACTTTCAAAAGCAAGAGCGGGCTTGTTTCATCTCAAAGCTTTTATTCCTTCGAGAACTTGATGTTTTAAGCATTCTGGTAGCTTCAAGGCTGCAGCATGTATAACTTGAGACGTTGGATGATACAGTTAGGGATAGGTGGGTGTTTGTTTTTATTTTTTGTTTTCCGGGTTGTTGGTGCATGCCATTGCTGGCAGTTGGGGTTTGGCGGCTCAGACAAGGCAAACCAAGCAGCAGGCTTCGTCCTCGTTCCGGGAATGTTTAGCCTATAGCAGGCAGGAGTGACAACCCGAAGCGATTGAAGTAAACCCTGAACATGCGCACATGTTTTTTACAAATGCCGTGGCTAGACTCTTTTGCATCATAATGGTTGCTGAGCGACATGACTCACGCTATTCATGCTCTTCTAATGTTACGCCTGAGAGCTTGTCTTTTTGCAGGCAGAGTGTGCGTGAAAAGCCCTGACTGAAGATTTCTAAGTCTAGAATCAGTCAGAGCTCTCAGACCCGGCTTCCAGTGTCCCAGCGCAAACTCGATTGGTCTACGAAACATGCATGGCTCCCAGAAATTCGGAAACCGCCACGGCATGCCTGAGAGGGGCTTCCGGAGAACAGCTTCCCGTAGTCGCTCCGGTTGAAGTGCGCCGGGTAGAAATCTTAAACCCCCGAAGTCTTGCCGCAACTAGCCCGACACCCAAGTTTGCTGTAATCCAGCCGGCCTCTGGGCTCTAGAGTTGCGGAGGTTTTGAGAGGGTTGGTGCATTACATACAGGTGGTCGAATCGGTTTGGAAGCCCTGAGCCCGAATAAAGCGGTACCTCGCTGGAAACCGCAGGAAGCCTCCTCTCCGACATGGAAAGCATTCCATTCCAGGTCTGGGGCGATTTTGAAGCTTTGAAATTCTTAAAAACACTTGCAACAGAAGATGAAAGGATCCAACTTCGGTCGCAAAGCAGGCCGAATGCTTAGGTCCTTAAATGCTCACTCGTCTTGGATTTAGGTTTGACATAAAACACCAGCAAGCCCGAAACCTTGAGCCTTGAACCAGCATCCAACATGCCGATTCCATCTCGGACGCAACAGGAGAATTCAGGCTTCATAATCGCTTCGAGGGTTCGTGGAGAGCCGGGCAAAGGGAGCTCCAGCGTCGGTGGCTTAGCCACTAGCTCTCAGTTGTCAGGGCTGAGGGTCTTTTGGCTTTCGGGGCAGTCGTTCGGCTTTTGCGCGGCGGACTTGCATTTCTTCAGCCAGATCCCTTACTCATACAGGTTGAAACATGCTGAGTTCGAAGTTTGCTGCTTCGGCTTTGACGGTTCGATCGTGCAGCAAAATTATTGAATACAGCATCAAGTGGGGTCATTCCGGCGTGGTCGCTGCTGCACATCCCTGAATTCTCTTTCCACTGAGCTTTCCAGAATTCTTATGCTTGTCCCATAACCGATCGGCCTACTTGTCCTTGCAAGTTGCGTGATTCGAACGCATGTTCAAGGCGTATGAGAACTTAGTTTTGTGCTGCCCAACAAGGCATCTTTTGGTGTTGAGCCGAGACCCAGAGCTTTGGTTTAGGATTTCTAGACGGCAAGCTTACCAGGACAGCATTGCTTGCCATGGTCTGCAGAGCTGGAGAGTCAGTAGCTTCATGCCTTCCGCACCGGGGTAAGAGCAAACAGCTGGGATTATCCTGAAGGGAGTGCGTCTTGGCATGGGAGCATGCTTTCGAGTGGGTCGGGAATATCTTGATATCTAAGGTCCGAAGTGCGGTCTGGAGCCAGGAGGTGAGCTTCCGTGTTTTAGAGTGTCCTGCTGTGATGGCCCTGGTGTTGCAAAGCTTGCAGCATGCATTCGTTCAGGGAGACCTCAAAGGAAATTCGAGCCCTTTGTGCATGCTCAAAGACTGACCCGGCCGTGTACTCTTGTTCAACCCTTCCTTGTGCTGGTTGCTCTTGTAATTTCAGTATCCGCTTGCCTCACGAGCGAGAGAAGGTTTGCAACAACATCACCAGTGGCTGTCCGCTCTTGAGACCCGCTTCCGTTGAGCTCCGAGCTATAGCAGCTATGGGACATTTCTGTGCAACGGTGGCTCGCTTGCTTCTCGCTTGCTTCTCGTTTGCTTCTCGTTTGCAGTGTGCAGCCTCCAGCCTGCAGCCTCCTGGCCGGTCCTGTTGCCCTGCCCCAAGCGATAGACAGAAGATGACATAAGGACATAAGGGTACTGGTAGAACCAGGAGACCGGCGCCTCATTGCACCATGACGTTGAGCTTCTGAAACGGATCTATCCTCTACCGTCTCTGTCAAGACATTTGGGCAAGCGGTTGCAGTTTAAAGGAACTGTATATTACAGGACCTAGTTGTCTGCCATATGCATTGAAAACAATAGTCATTGCTCAGTCGTGTTTCCTGCACAGCTCAATACTTGCAGGAATTTCCACGAGAGCAACAGAGCAACCGTTCACTCCGGTGGGATCCCAATATTTCCGACTGCGACAGAGCTTCGACTGGCTAGAGTTCAGGGAGTTTTTGCCTTTGTTGATGGACTGTGCTTACGATGCCTCGCCGATGTACGTTTATTATAGGTGCAAGGTACCAGGGGTCGCACTCAGGTTCTGAGCAAGCGGCGGTTTGAGAAGGATGGCATTTTGGGGGGACCTTGCAGGGTGTTTGGAACACCAATGAGTAGAGGCTTGGGGTCAAAGTGCCAGTCATCCCAGAAACATGGGCATCAACTTCATTCGGCCTGCTCTCATCTCGTTTGCATTTGTGGATTGCTTGCAAGCACAGCTGTTCGTCAAGTTACCTGCTTGCAGCGGGCGTGCCGGGACCTTGCGCCACCACTAACGGGCACACATTTCTGAAACCGGAACCTGTGCTTGATGCAAAGCCACTTTGAGGCTGGGCAAGGGGAGTTGGTCAGCAATGTCGAGTCTCTGGTCACTTCCAGAGTCATTCCAGAGAATGTTTGGGACCAGAATATACATAAAATCAATAACTAGGTCCAGTGAGTAGGGCTGCACGACCCGGCACTCTCGGGGGTCATTTGTTCAAGTGGCGCTGGAGCTCATGCAGCCTCGGGCAGACACTCGGAACCATCTTCACGTTCTCATTGTATGTCTTCGAAGGTCCTCAGATAGATGGAAGTCACAGTGGTTGTTACACCTCGCCTCCACGCTGCCACGAAACAGCGACCCATTCTGCTCAACGGCGCAACCCCACTCTTTGCACAGGGCTTTTTGAACGCATCGCAGCATGAACTTTAAACCTCATGTGCCTTACTTATCAGGTATTGAGTGTCTGGCGATGTACAAACAGCGGTTGATGGCTATCTCACGTACAGGTTTCCTGCGGTCTCGGGATCCGTGCTTCTTTCCAGCGAAGCGGATGGAGTAAGATTCACTCGCTCCAGCTACGGGTTTGTTTTGCTGTGTTATCACTATCCTGAAATGAAAAGAAGAGATTGCTGTTGCCTTGCAATCCCTGAAACCCACAAACTTGAAGATCCCTTGCCTGGCGCCTGGCAACCACCTCCCACACAGTCCAGATCCTTTTGACATCCGAAGCCCGAAGCCCTAGTTTGCAAATTCCGAACTCCATACTCAAAGCGACCTTAAATGCTGAAGATATCGCTGTGTCGCAGAACTATGAACCCTTCAAGGCGTGATGCCATGACGCTTGGTACTGTGCCCTCGAACTACCAAGCCTGAACCCGAACCTAGACCTAGGCATGGTTGATCCGAGTCCTATGATTTGTAGTGGGATGCTGAATATGCCGCCGACTCGAAGTGTCCATCATTTTCGAAGAGGACAGGCTCGTGACAGCAGGGCGGATCCTGGGATTCATCCCAAGCAAAGGACTTCTCCGGGTTTGGCGTAAGTGCGATTTGGGCCGTGAGCATTGCAGTTGTGTTGGCTTGATACTGCTCAAAGGATCCAACAGCCCTAAAGTCTCTTGGAGCTTAACTCTTCGTGTTCTAGACTACAAAGGTAGGATTGATGCTTGCAAACACCCTCACACGTGATTGTCCATGACCCATCTTTCCAGCTCTCAGGGGGCTCTTGGTGTTTCCTCTGCACGACCTTTGGATCGTAGGCTCGTGCATGTCTGAGAGGTTCGACGGAGTCAGTCTACTTAGGACACTGTATGTTTTTAATGACAACAGATGAAAAAGCGTGCGGGGCATGATGTGGATGGGAAAGCCTGCAGCGTCCTTGTGAACCGGTTCATGTCGAACTGTCCACGAGCAGCTGTTCGGTTTACCGCGGGCCTGTGGGATTTTGACGACATATGTTTGTAGTTACGGGAGTTTTGGCTGCCGACTCACGAAGGTCTGAGTGTCGGATTTGTGCTTGGTTCAGTCGGTCATCACACATGAAGATGTCCCGTTGAACCAGCCTTGATGCAGCTTTCTACTTTGTGCTTGAAGTTTCCGAGTTCCGGTCGTGCTGTAGAAACTCCAATACTTGAAGTCACTGTCCGAAATCCAGCCTGTAACTAAGACCCTGAAGCCCGTAAGCTGCAGTCCCCTACCACAATGGCGAAACATCGCGAAACCCTCGAAGCTACAAGTAGGATTGTACTTCTGAAAAGCAACCGTCAGCGTCTACAGGCTTCGGCCTGGAGCCTTTCGCACACACAGACAACAATAGAACTTGGTAAAGGCCACGCGATACTTCTGGATTCAAGGCTGAGGGAGTCGCAGGCTGCAGGTGGACATTTCTCGGGTTTCAGCAGGAACTGCCGGGCCTTCAACTTTTTCGCTGCACATTGCTTCGCAGAAAGTCAGCGCGCTGTTCTGGGCAGGAATACTCAAGGTAGTTTTCCAAGAACATCAACCCGTTGACTCCAAATCGCACCCTAAAGATAGCTGGGTTTGAGGCGGGTGTGCTTTGGCTGCTTGAACTCTGTCGACTTTCTTTCACCGGGGCATGGGGCTCATGATTCTGATGAATCATCCCGAGCTTAGACTTGGACTGAATTCATGCTGTCATGCTGTAGAGTGTAGTACATTGCTTTGCCGTGGCTGTGCTAGAGTCCATGCAGTGGCTCACAGGAGTTCGAGGCGAGCCATGTGTGACTGATAGCCACAGTTCAACACGCACAGCTCACAAAACCAAAGCCTCCAATCAGGACAAGAAGCGCTTTCCCTCGGCGGAGCTTAATAATCCAGAAACCCGACTCGAGCCCAAAGTATACGTCACAAGACCTCAGCTCAAAGTCCGGAACACAAACAAGATAATATATGCAGGCAGCAACAAACTTGAGAGACACAGAGCCAAGCTTCTTCTTCTGATGTGGCGAAGTGCGGTTGCGTGATGCGTTCTTCAGCATGAGCCCGAGCATTGCTCGCCAAGGGTTATCATTGTATCACAGGTTCCACGCTTGATTCCAGGAGTTCCAACTCTCGTCTGCCATTGGCTGGGTATTTTACCTGGACTTTATCAACAAGGCATCTTTAATTTCAGGACATTAATGATTCTTAGCCTCAGACAGGATTCATGCGTTGGTTTTTTGGTAAGGAAGGGCAGGTATACGGATCTAGTGGTTGGGGCTCAGACTCAAAGTGGTTGGCATGTAGGGACTTGGCAACGTTACTGCTTTATTTTAAAGCGTCAATTTTTGAGTTTGGGTTCCTAGATTCGGGGGCTTGCCTCAAGTCCTCGTGCTTGTGCAGCAGGACGGCCAGGCGCTGTGGGAACCGAGAGAAGCTCCAAACGTATTTCTTCTCACATGCACATGTTGCACTCCCTTCATAAAGATCTCGAACATAGGCCCAATGTGAGGGAAATCGGGCAACCGCATGCAGTGGGGACAGGGATACAGTACAGCCTCGGTTACCGTAAGGACAGCTTGAGAACGCGTGCGAGGAGCTGCCACAGTACATACATGCGTCAGTGAATATAATATAAGACTCAAAAGATCTTTGGTGATAAAGACTGGCAGTGGAGCTCTATAGGACGGCACTGGGGCATTTGCTGCAGGAGACAGGGACAGCAGTCAGAGATCTGTCAAAATAAGTGCTATTATTTTCTTCTTTCAGTGATAGTCGGGGAAAGAGTCGCTTCAGCTTTCCAAGATATCTCTGCTTTTGTGTGGCCGGATGACCTGATTCAATGATAACGAGCAGGCTGCAAGGGTGTTGTGTCCTATTGGGCCGAGTTTGCAGCCGCCATGGTCCAATGGTTCAGAGACAGAGACGTCGGACACCTCAAAACACAGACTCCAAAGCAACTGCTTCATGTGCAACCTGCAACCACCCTGCTTCAGGCGTCGAACAGCCGTCCGTCCACAGGCCAGAGCCCAAAACGTCATGACGTGTGGTTTGCTTTCGTCGTCCTATTCACGGCTGCTTCAGTGTGGACGGTAGGGGCATGCTTGCACAACCAGCAATTCTCCACATCTGCTTTATGCTATAGAAGCTCTTGTTGATGAGGATGGCTTCTGGCTAAGTTGTTGTTCGGGCATGGTAAAAACTATTAAACGTATTGCCACAAAATCCACATCCCGAAGCCAGACCCCACACCCTGAGTCACTAGACACAATTCGTCAAACACCTCAAGCTGAGTTGCAAGCTGAACGTTTCAAGCTTCCTGAACCACCGTTCAGTTCGGTGAGTTGTTTGCGACAGCCCACGAAAGTTTTTCCCCACGAGCCACTTCGAAAGTCGGATCGGGTACTCCCTCGAGCCTCCGCAGATTCTTTGGCCACGTGAAGCCTTCGAACGGCTTTGCAAACAGACTCCAGGCGGAGAGTACTCGCAGCTGCTGTGCCGTGTGCGGCCCAGCGACAAGCCTGGCACAGTTGCCCCGACCTTGGGACTGTCTAGTTTAGCTCTGCGGCCGGAGGTCTAGAATACTTTTCAAGTTCGTTGCTCAATGCCTACCGTTTGCACGAACCTGGATCTCAGCTGGGCCGTGGTTGTTTGAGATTCGTGCTGTGCGCTGCACATGAGGCTTTTGTTGTCCTACCGGTGCCTCGCTGGACCGACACAAGCCCCCCTACCCTGCAACGGCTAAACAAGTCAAACCCCCCGAACTGCCACATGCTGGGCGGCGAGAGCAGTCCACATAATTAATGCATGTTTAGGGCTTGGAGGAGAGGAGGGATTCTGGGGATTAGAAGGATTTATAGTGGGTCCCTTGCGGATAGAATATTTCAGAAAAACGTGTTTACCAACTTTTTGACCATGATTTCAATTTTCACGATAACAATGTACCAACTCCCACAACTTGCAGATAGAATATCTCCATCTGCGTAAACCAAGCACATAGAATATTTTTTGCTCAATTTTGCCGACCTCCAGAACCTTGCAGATAGAATATTTCTTGCTCAACGTTAACAGGCAAGTAGGCCGCAGGCCCATAAACTATGTTTGATATATTCGGACAACATATAATATATATATATATATATATATATATATGAATATGTATATAGATAGAATGAGCAAAACTCCCAGCGTCCTCTCTGGCTCGGCGGCTCGCCCGCAAGGGCGTTCAGGGTCTCGCTCGCAAGGGCGTTTCGGGGGGTCGCTCACAAGGGCATTTTGGGGGCGTTTTTGGGGGTCTCGCCCGTGAGGGCATTGGGTAATTGCCCGCGAGGGCGTTTTCGCTCGAACACATAGGGGCTCCTGAAAAGGCTTTTTGGGCTCTTGCGGAGCTTCGTGGTGCCTTCATCGGCCCTTTCAGCGGTTGGTGGCAGCAGTTGCAGACAGAATAATTTTGGGAGGTGGCCCTTCCAAGCCTTATCACTGCCTTTTCGGAAGACTCCATTATATATATATATGCTCCCCCCCTTTATATAAATATATATATATATATATATATGCTCGCCCCCCTACCCCCGAAGATGTACGCATGAGGCGCACGAAACCCTGCAATGCTCAAAAAATTCCAAAATTTCCAACCAGAACTTACGAAATGTTGTAATGTTCAAAAAATTCTAACAATTCCAAAACTCTGACATCTACGGCCAAGCCAGGGGCAGATTCCTTAAAAAATCGAATTTTCAGCATTACAGTGTTTCGTGAGTTTCAGGGCTGTGAAAAGTTGGTTTTTTTGAGCATTACAGTGTTTTGTCAGGTTTAGGCCACGAAACACTGCTATGCTCTTTGTGAGTTTTAAGGCTGTGAAAGGTTGGCTTTTTTGGAGCATTACAGTGTTTGGTGAGGTTCAGGCCACGAAACACTGTAATGCTCAGAAAATTCAATAATTCCCAACCTTGAAACTCACGAAACACTGTAACACTCAAAAACTTCCAAAAATTCCAAAATTCTGGCATCTATGGCCAGGCCGAGGGCAGATTCCCTAAAATTTTGGAATTTTTTGAGCATTACAGTGTTTCGTGAGTTTCAGGGCTGTGAAAAGTTGATTTCTTTTAAGCATTACAGTGTGTTGTGTGGTTTAAGCCACGAAACACTGCTATGCTCAAGTTTTGTGAGCTTTGAGGCTCCGAAAAGTTGTTTTTTTTTGAGCACTGCAGCGTTTTGTGAGGTTCAGGCCACGAAACACTGGAATGCTCAAAAAAGTCAACTTTTGCCAGCCCTGAAACTCACGAAACACTGTGATGTTCAAAAAAATCCAGAATTTTCGGGAATCTGCCCTCGGCCTGGCCATAGATGCCAGAATTTTGGAATTTTTGGAATTTTTAAGCATTACAGTGTTTCGTGAGTTTCATGGTTGGAAATTTTGGAATGTATTGAACATTAAAGTGTTTTGTGAGGTTTAGGCCAAGAAACACTGCTATGCTCAAGTTTTGTGAGCTTTGAGGCTGCGAAAAGTTGATTTTTTAGCATTTCAGTGTTTTGTGAGGTTCAGGCTCAAAACTCATGAAACACTGTAATGCTCAAAAAATTCCAAAATTTTATGAAATCTGCCCCGGCCTAGCCATAGATGCCAGAATTTTGGAATTTTTGGAAGTTTTTGAGCATTACAGTGTTTCGTGAGTTTCAAGGTTGGTAATTTTGGAATGTTTTGAGCATTACAGTGTCTGGAACAGCAAAAGTTTTCATTACTCTAGCTTGATAAGTATGAACAAGACCCACCTTAGTCGCTACATATTTTGTTTCATGTATGTTTCAGGAGGCTGGTAGATCTATGGCACCAGCAGCACTGGTTCTAGTACTTGAGTTTTCTCGAAAATGGTTTTGGTTTTGGCCCTTTTTCGAAGGGTTGCACAGCCTACAGATCCAACACTGCACTAACGAATGCCGCTGAAATGAGGGAGCAGCGCAAGCCTATCTAGAATTTATTTCATTTCATATTGAAGACTGTAGGAAACTGTTTGCATTTTGCTACCATCAGAAACAATGGGGACTTCCTATGCTGTTTCCTATGAGACAGGAGTTTTTATTCAGTTAACTCTTATTGATGCTTTCCTATACCCAGGAGAAGATACTGATCGCTATGTCCATGGCTGTTTTTGTAATAGCTGTCATAGAACGTAAGGCAAAAAAGTAGCTCTCTCCAATCTTCAAGCGACACTCCCTAGATGTGATCAACACACAAAGAAAAGCTTGTTTACTGGTCTTTTTTATTAAACGGGCAAGAGGCGTGAGACTTCTATCGGGTTTTTGTTGAAGCCACCTGCCTCATATCCTGACAAAGCGATACCGGTCCTTCTGTCTATGACTATGGTTTAGACGCTGTCATAGTTCGTACCACAACATGAAATTGAGCTTCTTCAGTCTTCAAAGAAAAGAGGTCCCACCGTTTTTTCTGGAACAGCAGGAGTTTTATTTCTTTTCCTTGATAGGCATGAGGATGGCCCAAATTAGTCTTCGTTTACTTCGTATTGTATCCTCAAAATTTCATAGCGCCTGCTTTTGATATCTGTCTTAGATCGTGTCACAATATATGGAGGAGATTTCTTCCATGAAGTGCCATCTTACGTTGCTTTGCAAGAATGAGGAGCCCCTGCCTTCTGATTGATACGTACCAATACAGCCAGAAGTAATTAGTCCTGCTTCATGTTTGGAAGGTTGCAAGAGCTCTCTTGCTTCTTGCTGCCAAGGAGCCTTCTTGCGCGCCCCCTTTTGCAGATGATATTTTCAACTCCAGAGGAGCTTTCCAATTTCTTATGAGGCAAAGAACAGCTGTTGGAGTACGGTGTCAAGAATAAAAGCGCTCGTATATTCGACTTCCTTCATGTAGAATGGAAAGGAGATGAAAAGGGCTCTTTGTGTCTGCTCAATCGTAATTCAAATGCTAGAGTTATTAGGCCGCATCAGAATCGGACGCTTCACGAGCAGCGGGAAAAAGATGGCCCAGGCACACAGACTTTTTCGTAAGAGAGACTGTAGCATTTTATTACTAGAGGAATGCTGTTAAGAAACACACCATAAAACACTATAAAACGCAAAAAACACGAGTGTTTTAGTCAGTACTACATGAACAAAAATAACACGCCCTCCAGCATTTCAGATTATCCAGCACATTAACTATCATACATCTGCGGCCGAGATTCGGCGCCAGATGTATACACATATCAAACCCGCGACTTGTAGCAGCACGGTTTCCATGCACATGGCGAAAAGCACGATTGTATCGGTATTTACGGTTTTTTTCGGCATATATGAGTAAAGGACCACTGTAGAGAAGCAACCGGTGGAATCGTGTGGAAGAGGCGGGTGTAGATCTTGGGGGGGCGTGTGACCATATATCTGTATCTATATCTATATCTATATCTATATCTATATCTATATCTATATCTTTATCTTTATCTTTATCTTTATCTTTATCTTTATCTATATCTATATCTATATCCATGTCCATGTCCATGTCCATGTCCATATATCCATATCCATATCCTATTTTTTGCTAACCCCCCCCCCCCCCCANCCCCCCCCCCCAAAGACCAACCCTTCATTCCTCAAATGTGTTGGTTTTAGGGAATTTCCTAAATTCCCTAAATCCCAGCCCCATGAGTTGGTTTTAGAGGCTTCCCTAAATTCCTTGAATTCCCGAAATTCCCTAAATTCCTTAAATCCTAGCCCCATGTGTTAGCTTTTTTGAAATCCTTAGGTTCCCTAAACTTCTTAAATTCCTTGAATTCCCAAAATTCTCTAAATTCCCTAATTCTGACCCCCATCAATAAGATCCAGGTATTCCCATTCATGGGAAGAAAATTCAGGGAACTTAGGGAATTTGGAGAACCTAGGGAATTTAGGAATTCCTAAAACCAACACATGGGGCTGGGATTTAGGGTATTTAGAGAATTTAGGGAATTTAGGGAATTGCCTAACGCCAACACATGGGGCTGGGATTTAAGGAATTTAAGGAATTTTTTGAGGGAATTTAGAGTAGGGAATTTCGAGATGCACTCCATCTTCCAGGAGGGTTACGTCTCCCATGCCTACAAAGTTACCGCCAAGATGGCTGCGGATATCCACACAAAGTCGTTCAGGGACTCCGTTTCTTGGACTCATGCGTGTCCGCTGATCAACATCTTTCCGCCTGCCCTCATAGGTTCCCAGGAGATCATGGATTTGATGCGTCCCACTCACGCTCAAAGCGCTGATGAAAAGGGCCATCAACATTACTCGTTCAAGGGCGAGGTGCCCTGCTTTCCCTACACGGAGACGACCGTCTTGCCCCAGGTGCTTTATCGGGCTGGTCTTTCTGCGTTGCCGCCGGGTCGATACCTTCGTTCGACCTGGATCCTTCGCGAGGGGCAGTGGCATCAGATGGAGGATCGTGCACGTATGCCGGACACCCCGGCCAAGTTTGACCGCTATGTTGAGCGCGCTGTGTTCCAGTTTCATCCAGTGCGTGGGCAGCTTCGGTCGGCCGCCGTGTCGGAGGCCTCTTCCTTTACCCGCACCACCTCTTGGTCAGCACTTTGTGCTCGCCCTGCATGCCAGATGGCGGTCGGTGGTTGCCGCGCTAGCGCGCGCCATCCATGGGGGGTACCAGGGCTTCACACTACCTCTTCGTTTGAACGGTCGTCCTTATTCTCAACGAATTCCGTATGTCGGTGACACCAGATGGACCACTGTGATCGAGGACGTGAGGGAACATATGGCTCAGAAACGTAGAGAACTGCAAGGACATGGAGAAGCAATTGCCGCATCTTGTCGAAATTCAAGAGAACAACAAAAATGGACTGGTCATCCAGTTCCATGACTACGACGATGGACTTGTGCACACCTACAGGGATCCGTCCAGTGAGTTCAAGTACAAGATCATCATCAAAGACGCACCCAAACAGACGACGGTGTGGACTGTGATTGGTGTCGACCTGGACAACTGGTGGAATGAGTACGCCCCGGGCAAGGATTGCATGGAAGAGTTCGCCCCAGGACCGTACTACGACCCTACAGCACAGGTAAATGTGTTGTGCACGGGTAAAAAAGTCGATGACGCCATGTGCTCTTATCTGTTCGACGTGGCAAGGAAACGCCAGCAGAACCCCAACTCGGTGATTTTCATCGGTGCGGGGGTCCTCGGCAGGAGTTCATGGCTATATTGTCGGATCGTCGAGAACTTCGAAAAGATCAACTTTATACAACAGACTGTTGTGGGGGGAGGTCGTCCAGAAAATTGCGCGCAGAGCAGCCTCTTGGGGAACGCACGTGATCGTTGAAGTACCCCCGGAAGCTCAACTCCATGGAACAAAGCAGTATAAATTGCTGTCGGACGACGATGTGTGGACCAGCACCAAGATTGACGGGTGTACCCATGACCAGAGGTTTCTGATGCCAGGCCTGGATGCACTCACACGCTCGGGTCTGCAAGACTAGTTGGGAGTACTTCGCCGCGAACGACACGCTGCCCACTAAGTCATCGGACAGATGTCAGTCAAACCACGTGCACGTTTGTGAGGATGACTTGCTTACTCGTGCCCACGCTGGTATGAGGACCAGGCAGGTCTCCAGGAAATTACTCAACGCATTGAAGTTCAAAGCCCCGCGTAACGGGAGACTGCGGGCCATGCCTGTGAGCACTCCTAAAGGGCCGATCAATCGCGCTGTCGTTGATCTCAGCGACACGGGCATCGGTTTTGCCGGGCCCAAGGATGCTAAGGGATGTGCTCGTATCTCATGCAAGGAGCCTGTCGGCACTTGTACTCACGAAGACGAACTGGTCAATCAGTTACGGAAAGCCTGCAGGAACGACCTGCGCACACACACACACACCTGTGCTGTTCGCGGCGTCGCTTTTGCGATCAGGTGCTGGGCCTGGAAGCAGGAAGGGCCTTGCATGGAGGGTGAAACGTGTCCTGGGGGGAAATACAAAGGTTTCCGAAATGTTTTGAATTCTCTCAAGCGCCTACTGAAGAAGTGTGCGGAGTTTTCCCATGTCTACTTTTCGCTTGATATGGCATCTTCGTGTACATGTTGGTCGTGGCCTGAATTGCATGCGCTTGTTCCGAGTGCTACATGTGAAGAGGGTCAAGGTCAGCGATCGCGTCGATTCTACTGGCAGATTAGTTGGACGCAGGATCGTGCTCTCGAACATGCCTGAAGTTGCGTGTCTTGAACAAAGTTTTCTTGAATGCGCTAAGCACCAGTTGGAGCGCAGCCTGATTGATTGCATTAGGTGAGACTTGGAAGTCATTGGCCGGTCATGTTCGCAGCCTTGTTCATGCTCATGCTGAGATCGGAAGCTTTGATCGTGATCGTGAAGAGCATGCATGGAGTACCAGTCGGTGCCAACTGCAAGCCCCGACTAAGGAACAACTAAGGTGCGGACAGGGCGGAGCGGGGAAGTGCATCGGAGGGCACGGAACCGTAACGCTCAAACCGGGATAGGTTACTTCACTCTTTTGGAGGCTGTATCCATTCCCTGAGCCATTGCTTTCGGAAACAATGCTGCAACAGATCTGAACTTTTCTGGGGTTGAAGTGGATGAGGTTTTCTCCACTGATGGCATCATTCCCATCTTGCGGAAGTACGACATATTCATCGAAATGTATGTCATTCATCCGAACACGGCCGTGCCGTTGCCGCCGAAGATCACACGCGACAGAGTGGTCGACAGCAGTGCCGTTCGCTCATGGGTGGCCTACAGAGCTCCACCTTTGCTGGTTGCATTCATTGCAGAGGTTTGCCTGCTGGAGGGGACATTGCCGTGCGCATCCGTGAACTGATCAGGGCTTGTATTCTAGCCGCGCCGCTTGAGTACCACAACAAGCGCTACGGCGAGATTCTCAACCTCATCTTGAGGGTAGGTGGAGCCGTGGAGCAATCAAACATCTGGCAGCAGACAAGTTGTGACAAGCCGTCGTCGTTTCACTACATCCACACTTACCTTGTGGACATAGAAGTGTTGCGCCATGATGCGCCCACTGCTGTATCGGAGATCGAAGCCGATAAGGATGGGGTTCGATTCGGGTTAGACACGCCAACAATTGACGTAATCAATGACCCGAACTTCTACGACCTGGCCGTTGTGGTGAACACAATCGAAGTTCCCTATCGGGCTGTGACGGCTACAAGAACGGACATTTGGAAACTGTCAATCAGGACTATGACAAGATGCCTGTGATGACCAGCGATGATGGACATGGCAACGCCACGGGTCTATTGACAGAAGCTCAACTTCGCAAACTCTGTGATATCATGTACACGTGCGCAAAGCAGGTAGGTTACGGTTTGCGTACCTACAACAAGGAGATCACTTCCACAACGGGTTCCGGTGGCCCTCTCAACATCCACGAGTTGGCGCTTATGCTTAGAAGCATGCCCGCAGGGATGGATCATCTGTTGGCTTATGCGTTGATTTCCTTTCAGGCGTTCACAGTGGGTGTCCATGTGATCCACAGCTACGTATCATGGAGGGACTATATAACACGGGATCCGTACTACAAATGGAGCAATGACATCATCCAGGAGCTCGAAGTGACGACTCTGGCATTCTTGGAGCACCACTTGGAGGCGATCTTGAAGCCCCAAAGGGAGGGCGGATCTTCCTTTGTCATTCAAAGAACAAGCGTGGAATCAGTTGGCAGATGAGTCGGGATACACGTGTGACTGCATGAAGAAGACAAACGCAATCTCTGGCTGGGAAGTGGAGTTCAGAAGTATGACGGCTTTCAATCCGCTTCTTGATGGTGATGGTATATTTCCTCCCAAGCTTCAAGGACATCCTAACTGGGTTTATGACGCGGGAAGGATTGCGACGCCTTGGGCGAGCAGTCTGGAACCGGAAGGGCTTCGGCCATCCAATCAAGGATCAACACCGGAACAGGGAGGGACATCGTCTTCCATGCCGAAAGCAGCCCCAAGTCATGGACCCAAGAGAGCAAGGACTGATGAAGCACGGTCGACGGCAGCATCTTCTAGTTCTCAATCACCTCTCCTTTTTCAGCCTGAGGCCGAACCAGTACGCGCTTCGTGGATGGAAGTTCCTGTTCCTGAAGGCTCTCAGGAGTATTCGTATCTTTTCTTCAAGCCGGACAACAAACGGTGTCGTTCAGTTTTGCTGCCATCTTTTATCAACATTTTCCAAGCTTCTTTCACTTTCATATCCTTCGCTCTCTTTTCGGATGCCTTTTTCGGGCGTCACTTGCATCTTCGTCTTCTTCGGCTCGCCCCCTGGTTCGTTCGGTCTCTGCTTACCGACGCTTGCCGCTGCTGCTGTGCGTGCCCTTGCCTCTTCGAGTTTTCTTTTCAGCAACTCTTGTTTTTCTTCATAGTTCTTCAGGCTTTGCTTTATATCATCGCGCATCTTCTTAGCGTGCGGCCTTTACTTTCTGAACTGGCGTACCTGAAGCGCTTGCTGAATCTCCACGCTTTCTCTCCCCCGCTTTGTTCATTATCTCTAGAGATCTGAAAGCGTCTTGCGCTGCTTCACCACGCTTTCATCAGGTCGCTCATATATCCTTTTCAACTCTGGAAACGCATCTTTCATCTCCACGAGGCATATATCGGTGTTCGTCAACAGTGAAGAAAAGTGCTCAGAGGCTATCTTTGCATTCTCCACCGTTTCAACCGACATCTNGCATCTTTCATCTCCACGAGGCATATATCGGTGTTCGTCAACAGTGAAGAAAAGTGCTCAGAGGCTATCTTTGCATTCTCCACCGTTTCAACCGACATCTTTGCAGCCTCGAACTCCAGTTCTGCCTCCTTTATCGAATTTTGCTTCTTCTCCACCTCCTCCTGGAGTTCTTTCTCGAACAGCTTCACGCAATCCTTCAACTCAGCTTGCTTGTCGTTGAAATTCTGCGCAGCTTTATTCATATCATCTTTCAGAACTGACAACGATTCATCAGCTTCTATCACGCGTCCTTCCACCTTCTCCTTGAGTTCTCTCACTCGTAGACCATATCCATCAGGCAACGATGATATCGGCTTTAGCGTGATCTCTCTTAACATGCTAAACTGCCTTTCCAACTCCTGGCTTGGCAACGCCTTTTCAACAAGCCTTGGATCTTCTGTCATGTCGCATGTTATCGCTGGCCATAACGACTGCGTGTAGATATCAAACTCGGTTTTCAACCGACGTCGTTCTTCCTGGTCTTTGGCCTCCTCAGCTTCTTCGTCTGTCTCTTTGGCCTTTCCAGCTGCTTCTTCGTCTGTCTCTTTGGCCTTTCCAGCTGTTTCTTCGTCTTTTGTCGCTTCGGCCTTTAAGGCCGCTGCTTCAGCGACTTTTGCTCTTCTGCTTTCCGCATCTTCCTTCATCTCTGCTAAATCTTCCATGCGGCTCTTCATAACCGCTTCTTGCTGCAGCTCTTCAGCAGTCTTCTTAAACTCTNTCCGCATCTTCCTTCATCTCTGCTAAATCTTCCATGCGGCTCTTCATAACCGCTTCTTGCTGCAGCTCTTCAGCAGTCTTCTTAAACTCTTCCTTCTTTTCTTCACCGCTGCTGCTGCTGCTTTCTCCATCGCTGGAGCTTTCCTTCTCCTTCTTTTTCTCTTTCTCTTTTTCATCTTTCTCCTCTTCCTTGTCATCTTCATCGCTTGACGGATCTGTGCCCGCTTCACTTACCGGCTTCTCCGTGAAGCTTTGTCTTCTCTCAACTTGTTAAGTTCTTTCACCTGATCTTCAGCTTCTGTGGCTGAACACCTTTCTTCAACTCTTTTCTTCAGCTGCTTCTCAACGAAAGTAACGCTCTCGATACTTCTTGTCTTGTTCATAATCTTCTTGAGCTCATCATCGCTCGCCATCCTTCTTTCTCTTCTTTTCTTTCTTTCCTTTTCTTCTTTCCTGCCTTCCTTCGAAGGCTTGATCTGGAAAATGGCGGCGGCAACACACATAAGCAATGACATGCACAACATGCACTTCATCCACACACTTGCTGCACTTCCCAGTCCTTCTTCATCTTCTCTTCTTCCTTCCGCCAAACTGATCAGCACAGCTGTCGTCGCCGCTTGGATAATCCTTGTAACCGTCTTTTCATCGAAACTCATCTTGCTTCTTGAACTTGCTCTTCTCACTTCACCTTCTTGGGCTTCTTGCGCTTCTTGATCAAGGTACTCACCGACATATCCTAATGTAACCATGTATTTCTTTATCTTGTCACGTGTCAGTGATTTTGTACCGAGGTCTGAGGGATTGTCCTTACCCTTTATTTCCTTTATAATGAGCTTAGGGATTCTTTGGATCCATAAGAGATCCACGTCAAGATGACGTGCCTTGCCTAAACCCTTTCTCGCGATGAGCTGTCGCGAGCTTGACGAATCTGAATAAAGTACCAGTCTGGGTTCCACACCCAGAATTCTTTCCAACA
>BGNK01003416.1:2699-74425 GCA_003297005.1 Symbiodinium sp. clade A Y106 | reverse complement strand
AGCGACTTTGGACGTTCTATAAGTCGAATGTCACTTCCCGAGGCAGGACTGTCGACTGCTAAGGCAGCATCGAAGTGTGAGTCTATATCATGCCTTCGTAACTGCATAGGCTCGGCCGATTGGGTCATGAAGAGACCAAGTGCCCGTGCTGTGAAAACCAAGGATCGGGGGCGACGGGTTACTCCCTTGTCCGTGAAACGGATCCACACTCTCCGGACCGCGGGCGTAAAACGCTCCGNGGGTCATGAAGAGACCAAGTGCCCGTGCTGTGAAAACCAAGGATCGGGGGCGACGGGTTACTCCCTTGTCCGTGAAACGGATCCACACTCTCCGGACCGCGGGCGTAAAACGCTCCGGAGCCTGGATGACGCGGGAAGCGATGAAGTGATGCAAAATACCGAACAAGTCCTCCTTCGGTTGTGCGTCCCAGCTCAGCGACTGTGTTTTATTGCATGACTGACGTTCCGTGAGGATAGCCACAACACCTACGAACCTCGTACGGTGCGTGGCTCAATGCCTGTTGCTAGTGCTGGATATGTTTACTGACTTCTCGCACGGTATTCATGCGGGCGCAGTATACTGCGTATGTATAANCTGTTGCTAGTGCTGGATATGTTTACTGACTTCTCGCACGGTATTCATGCGGGCGCAGTATACTGCGTATGTATAATGCGGTTTATGCTACTAATAGATGAATTGTTTAAGACGTGGGACTGTCGCAGACTTGAGATGGATGTGTCTCTGGAGTAGATGCAATAACATCGTAGCTTGGCTAGCTACGTCGCTACTGCTATTATTATCGTCCAAAAGAAGAGGTGCCCTTGGGATGGTGGCAAGATATCTTGAATAAGGCCTTGTGAAAGGGGATACTGCCGATTATATTATATAGATACTTCTATATAGGTCAGATACTTCTATGACCATGTGAACCGCTGATTATTGTATTTTTTAGATGTGAACAAGTCGATCATGAATCATGATTGCCTACGCAGTAATGCATAACAGCCAGAGTTATGCTTGCATGTCGTGAATCTTTGCATATGTACCCGTGTCGTATGGTCTTGGTGTCAGCCGTGTAGTTTCTCAGCAGAAGAGAAGCTTGCCAGAGGCTTGGACCTAGTTCGACCGTTGAGAGTATCGGTCACNTGTCAGCCGTGTAGTTTCTCAGCAGAAGAGAAGCTTGCCAGAGGCTTGGACCTAGTTCGACCGTTGAGAGTATCGGTCACAATCTAAAATGTTATATATCATATCGTCGGACAACATCGAATCATGATATATGACTGGAATGTCAGTAGCCTGATTGTGCAACACTTTCCTAGTGCATGGAGGGAAAGCATGAATGAGAATGGATAATTATATACTAAATCTTTTTTTGAAGTCGGACTGAAACTTTTTGGGTTTCGCTTTTGTACGATATCCGACATGGCTATGTATTATTTAGCTAGGCATTTTATATTGTATACACAAAAAGCNTGTACGATATCCGACATGGCTATGTATTATTTAGCTAGGCATTTTATATTGTATACACAAAAAGCTAGCTAAATATACCCTAAAGGTATGGGCCACATATATATATATATATATAGATATATAGGTAGGTAAGCAGATAGCAAGATACATATACACAGACATATACGTGTGTATATATATATATATATATACAGACATCGACATCTACATCTACATCCATACATAGCCTGATTGGCTTGCTCTCACACTCAGGGGGCTAGCAGTATGATTCTGTTTCAGTATACGGTATAACGTACTGTGAAACCGTTTCGAAGTACAAGGCCTGACACGTTTTCGACCTTCTACCGTTCGCGCCGTTCGAGGTTCTGCTGATGTTGATGTTGAGAAACAATGGCACCTGTATTTGTCCACGTCAATGCCACGACGGCGAGGATCAGAAAACTTAGGGTAGGGATCTCCCACTGAATATATATATATATATATGTATATACATACATACATACATCCCCATGTAATGAAGCCCAATGAGGTAGGGATCTGCGGCACACTGCTTATGCCTACGTCGTTTTGAGAAACCCAGACCAGCATCACAGGCATCCTCAACAGCAGCAGTGGCAACTCAATTGCACTAGCAGGAGGGGAGCAAATAAAGGAGCACGGGGAGCTGCAGCAAAAGCAGCAGCACGGCTTTTGAATCAATACCGCGTGGGCAGACGAAAACGATATGCACAAATACTATCGTCGATTACAACCACGTTGATTTTGCCACTCCGTCCATCATGTCATCCGTCTTGGCCAAGCAACATGGGAACCGAGCTCAATGGACCGTCCTCACGGGGACAGAAGCCGCAGATCAAGCTGCTGCACAACGTCCCAAAGTAAACTTGGTATTGAAACAAAAACAACGACATTGCGTCAGAACAGAAACGCACCTGCAGCAGAATTCTTTCAAGACCTTTCACCCGAAACCCTCACCACTATTGCATGCCACTGAGGACTCCGCGGAGCCACGGAGCACAGTACCCATACAGTGCACTGACGGGCCCTCGTCTTAATGGAGGTCTCAAAGGAACCCTTGTAGTACCCTTGAAGGAGCCCTCTCATAATCCTCAGGCCTATAGCTCCAAACGGGCCTGCGCTCCCATTCAGGGCTCAGCGCGTTTGGATGTCAAGGTACAGTGGTTTAGGGCCTTGAGGTTTATGGTTCGCGTTTAGGGTCTAGGGTTTAGGAGCTAAGGTGTGATTTTAGGTTCAGGGTTCTGGCTTGTCTCCTCCTTCGTCAAGTCGTTCAGCTCAAGCTTCCTCAGTGGCTGCCCGAACTTAGGTTTCAGTTTGGATAGAGTCTGGCTATGCATATTTCTAGCCTAGGGCTTGGGGGATAAGGATCTCGCTGGTGATCCTGCTTGAAACGGGGTCAAGCATGCTTGCATAGCAAGGCTACCATTTGGCTTCGACCTGCTATAACCCAAAAGCTCCAGCCCAGCTTCCGGAAGCGCTGTGGCACCCGTCGCGCCAGTGGTATCAGCGTTTTCTGGCACAGGGCACATCCTATGACGAATATAAGGGGCACCTGTCAAAGGACAGCTTGATCGTGCATGAGAGCCTAACGGCGCGAAACATCTAGCAAGGTTCCTTAACTGGAATAGCTTTGACTAGGAACACTGTCGCAGACTTGAAGGAAGTAAGTAAGTAAGTAAGTGTGGGTGTGTCTCGAACTGTGCCAGCACCCAAGGTCGTTTCCAGCAATGGAAGTGCAAGCTTTTGCCTTGGAGCTTCACGGAAAGCCCAATCAAGCACCATCGCTCTGACTCGGCCTTTGGCAATGTGAGGCCTTGATGACCCAAGCTCATGTCCTCGGGTTTGAAGTTTGAAGGGTCTCTCGGACCAGCCAGGCAATGTTTCTGGGGCTCAGAGTCGCAAGCTTTGCCCGTGGCATTTTGGGCTGCATGCATGCAGAGGGGTTCTCAGGCTTGACGGCTTAGAACGAATTAATTTCACACAAAATGCGGAAGATTTTTTTGCTGAGAGGTTGCGACATGTGGAATACTCCGGTTGGCTTCCCTGAGTCATCACTCGTTGTTGCTAAATGAAATTCAGCCGGGGCCCCTCATGAGATGCAGACGAAATTATTCAAGCCAGTGCTTGGACTCTACACTAAACGCACAGTGCAGAACTCCGCTGGAATTGACAGGGTCTGGCTCGATGCGTCTCGGAGACTTTGATGCGCACTCGGCAGATGGAATCGTCGATTTTCTCGAACATCTCCTCCTCCTGCTCAGCACTTCAAACCGCATCACAAATGTGATTCAAAAATGATAACACTATCACGATAAGCAATAAGAGGGAGGCCCTGTAGCATATGAGGCCCACCCCGAAATTCAATTGAGCGAGGGAAAAGGGGCGAGGGAGAGATAGATACATAGATCGATCTACAGATAAATATAAATACATAGACGAATATGCAAATTCGCCTCGGCCCCGGCCGAAGTGGTCACCTGCCCCCGCCCGGGCCCCCCCTTCCAATTTTGTCAACTTTTGGGTTGGTGAACCCTGTCGCACTGCTTGGTGACCCTCCCATGCCATGGCATGCGAGCTTCAAGCTTGCATCAGGGGCTGCGCGTTCTCCCTACACGCTGCGGGTTTTGGGTTCAGGGTTTCGGGTTTTGAGTTTCGGGTTTCAGGCCTATGGGCCTTGGTAGGCTTTCGGGTTGCTGCTTTCCGAAACAATGCACCACAGCCGGGCCGAGGCGGACGAATTAATGGCTCTTATAAGACTAAGAGATTCGGGTTGGAGGGTTTCAGGGTTCAGCCTCGCAGGAGGCTCCTATTGACAGGGAATGACACACATGCCAACTTCTACATCGTTAGGACTATACCGGATCCTATGAGCAATCCGTTCACACCTCGGGCTTTGTGCCGTCGGTTTGTCTTTTGGGGCTTTAGCATTCAAGGTTGAGGAGAAAGGGCGAAGCTCTTGGGTGCCTTGATGGTTCGGACAGTGCCAGCACCTCTCAGAGCACAGGGCCCGGTGGCTCATCGAGTTCAAGATGACCTGTAAGCTACCATCGGCTTTGGAGGGCCTCTATGTACAATCTCGCAAACTGGATAAAAACTATGGAAATCTTGCAGCTCCAACTTACTGGTAGCTGGGACACAATCTAATTCTGCGTGGGGTTAGCACAGCACTTTCACTTCCAAGCCCTATAGTCGAACACGTTCTTCCACGCAGGACTTCGTGCTATTGAGCAAGCCTCCAGCACCAGTTGATCAATGTTTGACACTGGCTAGCAGAACTTTGGCTGTTCAACTTCGACCCCATCTAGATACATCCTGAGGCCAGAGATTTTTGTCAGTCACTTCCAATTCCTCATGACTTCGTTGATGTCAATATCTTCCCCAGGACTGCTCAACTCTCTGCCTTTCAATGCCATCGCGTGTATTTTGATCCTCGCCTGTGACATCGTAGCACCGAAGCCGTAAAGTGCTTGTAGCTTGGAGTGGTTCTCAAGCCCCGAACTCGAACCCTTTAGCTTAAACTCTCGAAACTTAGCCTGAGAGACTTGGAGGCCTTCTTTCGGGGCTTCTGAGCCCACTTGAAGCCAACCCGCTGCGCTGGAGGAGGTCGCTCCTTGAGGCGGGGGAGATGGATGCAGGTTCTGAGACATGAAGTAGAGACTGAGCTTCCCGGAAAGAGGACATCAGCGTCTGCTTGTTCAGTTTCCTGGTGGAACTTATGGTTCCCTATTTTGATTGTGTAGGTTGCAGGGGCTACACCCCCGACATCCCCAGCCCTGGACCCGAAGGCCCCAACTGGACCTCTTTTATTGGGGGGGGGCATCTGCGCAAAGACTATCAATTACGCAGGTCTTCCAATATACCTTGCCGTAACGAGTACTCGTTGAATCAATCTGAGGGTTCTTCGGTGACCTCAAACATACTCCTGACTTGAGGTATTGGAAGATCCGGGAAGGCAGCCTACGACAAAAAGACCACAACTTCTGAAGTGCTACCCCAAGCCCCTATTGAATCTAACGCTCACTGTTGTGTGAGAAAGGGTAGCGATCAAGCCCATTTTGAATCTGAAGCTCTGTTTTTGTGAGAAGGGGTAGCGCACAAGTCAAACTCAAAGCTACGCTAAACCTCTGTAGGGCCCGGGCCAAAGATCCTCTGATCTGGCCAAACGAATGTAAGGACCCCCAATATTTACGCCGAAGATGCTTGTAGGATATAGAATGGCTTGCAATTGTTCATAGTTGTTGTGCACACTTACTTGGTCTCCTCATCTTTGCAGTAGTGGCGGCAAAAGAGCTAAGGATACGGCTATGGTGTTTCGAGCACTTCTATGACTGGCCTTGATCTCCACCTCCCACGGCAAGTTCAAAGACAGGCGCCGGACCTTGCGAGCTACTCTTCGGGCTTCGGGTCTTAGGGCTCAGAGTTGCAGCAATCACAACTGGGCACAGCCGGCCGAGGCCTTTCGCGCAGTTTCGACGGGGCTTTACAGTTTTTTGTTTAAGGCAGCCTCGAACTACCTACGTAGATGTCTGGCGCCGCCGCATGTCAACGTTCGCAAAGAGGGTCCTAGATATCAGCAGTGGCCCAACCTGAGGCCATCACAACCAGGCGGGGGTGAGTACTCAGTAATGTACCACCTTGTAGTCCGATATAAGTATACTGGTGCAGGGAGCTGTAGCTGCTATTGCCCGTATTATGCAAGCTTGCCAGGATTCAGGTACTCAAGTAATGGGGCTTGACTGTGTCCCTGACCCAACCCTTGGCTCGAATATGGTCCGTGTCCGGTTTGCGGATCGGAACTTCGAAAGCCCATGGCACACTAACACTCATGATGTGCCTTACCCCACTAGATGTCATCGATCCCTGCACGAGCAAGGAAGAAGCTCTCAAACTCTCGGAAACAATGCACCTAGCCAGCTGCATGGGATGAAAGAGTGATAATCAGTCCAGTACGGTGACCATTACAATGGAAGTGGCACTAGTGATGGCAGTGGCAAAAGTCTTCATGATGATCATCATAGCATCGTAGGCTTCCTGGGCTCCGGGCTGTGAGAAAGCCCCAATTGTAGTCGTGCGCCAAGTCGATGGGCCTCGCGCCAAGCCGCACGGCCTCTCGCAGGGTCCTGGCAAAGAGTGGGCGGCTGTTCTAAGGATTCTATACACTTTACGGTCCATTTATTTTGGCTCAAAGCTTACTTGTCGGGCTTGCTACTGTTTCCGGGGAGATTCTAGGAAGGAGTTCACTGCAAGGTCCCACAATTGGCTACTTCGTCTGCAGAGAGATCTTCCATCCTAGCTGAGAGTATCTCCGACTTCCTCGCCTGGCACATGTCACCATTGCCCCTACTAGAAAGGTCGGGCATCCAAAGAGCTTGCTGAGCTTGCGTCCCCTGTGTTTCAACGAAGGAAGCTCGAAGTGGGCCCGGCACCATCCCGAGCGCACAGGGCCTAACCGTCCTAACCCTCGCAGACAGGGCATTTAAGGCCCAAACCCGCTCTCTGGACCATGACACCCTCAACTCGAAGACCCTAAACAAGCCGGTCTTTGATCTCTTGTAGCTCTCGTAGAGCTTGTAGGCGTGGCATCCCCACAGTTTCGGGTTCCTCACTGGAGCTGACTGTACACGCTGGTAATGGCAGTGGTCGTAGTAGCATGTGTAGTCGTCGTCATCGTCGTCACTGTCGCCGTCGCCGTCGTCGCCCTGTTCCTCGTAGTCGTGTTGGTGGTGCTGGCGGTGCCGGACGTGGTAGCATGTGGCAGCAGGGAGGAGGAGGAGCAGGGCTCCAAACCCGCTGTAGTGTGTAATAGGGGGCAATGGTGGCCCAAAAAAATCTACTTTTCAGCGGCCCAGAAAACTTCAACAGTCGGAGACTTTACACTTTACACTCTAGCAGATGTTCACAAAACATTAATAATTCGCCCTTTGAAAGTAAGAGCGTGTCGGAGTTTGAATGCCGAACGGGTGAATTTCAACACACATCACTGCTGCCACGAACTGTGCCACACGAAATGCCGGAACATGTCACGGAGTAACAACATCAGCACTCATGCCTTGCAACCACTTGTAATTGCAGCGTTAAAGCAGTTGCTGCCACGGTGCTCAGGTCTGTAGCGGATCAGGTCAGCATCCATGAATCGAGGGGCAATGCGCTTCCTTTTGCCTCCCTCACCTGCAGGAGAGCACAAAGACGGCCGGGAAGCGGAATATTCTTCTGTTGATTCGTGAACGGCCCTCTCTCGATAACAGGTAACCCAAAAGTTCCTTAAGCCCTGAGCTCGGGCCCTTACAAACTCTTGAAGCCCTGTTGGCTTCAGTTCGTGGCTCTCAACCCGATAACCCTTAAGCCCTAAACCCGAAACGAAGGCCTGGCGGGTAGCCCATGCTGTGGAAGTTCACCTGGATTGGAGGGCTGAGAGCTGGTCGTCTAGGCTTCAAAAGGAATCGTAGACAGGAGAGAGGAGGGTTGAAGGTTGGGCTTGAAGGGATTAGGGTATGGGCTGCGGGATTTGGGGGAATGCCGAGACCATGGGGCAACACCTTGGGCACAGCAGAAGCTATGCCATCAGGATTCCTGAAAGGATCACGGAGCTTTTTTCTTAAAATAAGGTTCAAGTCTTCTTCAACCGGGATCTTCCCCAGCTATAGATTTGTAAGGCTCGGAAGCCGCGCAAACTTCGCATGTTCCTTGTCGCGTGCTTCCTTGAATTACGAAGCTGCCTCAAGTTTTCGTCCGTTTTCACAGGTTTTCAGCATGTTATAGTTGGGGATGTAAGATTTACTTGCCATCCGACTTGATGCGAAAAGCAACCGCTAGAGCTGCTGGGGGACCTGTGGTTCTGGCATTCCCCCCCCCGCTCATTCGCCCACACTCACCCCCTAGCAAATTCTAACGCTCCGACTTGAAGGATTTGTAAAAGTCATGTTCTGGACACATTCGCCGCTACCGAGCGGTTTTTCAAACAAAAATCGGAACTACAATGGCGACTATAGGTATGACAAAGTAGAGCTCTCAGTTCCGAGCTCCTTTTGAGCCTGGAAGCTCTCGGCTACGGGAGCCCTCGACAGGGCCCTGTAGAGCTCTGGACCCCAAGCCCTCTTCACACTGCACACCCACCGAAACCCTGAGCCCTAAACCCCTAAACCCGAAACCTCTAAGCCCACCGAAAGCCCGGAGTGCCTCCATGGTCTTCTTGTCCCGGCGCTTCTTGGGAGGTCCCACGAGCTGTGGGAACATCCTTCCAACACTTGGGAGTTTTGGAAAATAGGGGTAATTTATTTTGGGTCCTTATAATAAGGATCCTACTATTTAAGGTACTATGTTAGGGTCCCCTATTTTCGGGAACTCCCACTTCGGTCTCCAAAGCACACAAAGACCCGAACCGCTGGAGTTCCGGACAACTCCGGACGAGACCCAGATATATTCTAGTTCTTATTACTATATCTACTATCACTGCTATTAGTATTATCTGTAGTATTACTATGAGAATTATGCTAACTATTATTAGAACCCCCAAGGTCTCGCTCTGCCCTTGTGTCTCTGCAGGCCAGCTGCTTGTGAAGCTCCATTGCACCCCAGCGTTCCTCCTGGCGCAGGGGCCCGGTTAAAGGTTTAGGGCTTACGCTCTCGCAACTCGGACACTGCCAGCCAGACGAGGTTCTTGGTTCGCGTCGGACTACATTGCCAGTGCATCTGAGTCAACCCAGGTTTGAGGTTTAAGGTTTAGGGTTTGGGGCAGGGGGCAGTCGTGCTGTCTGACACAGATTTTAACACCTCGGCCATGTTTGGTTCTTTACTTACATACCTACTTACTTACTTTTATGACTATGTGTCCGTTCATGTACTTTTTACGAACGTGCTTATATATTTGCTTACTTACGTGTTTATCGTAAACTCATAAGTGTATTCGTTGTTGATGCCATTGTTATGTATGTATGTATGTATGTATGTATACAAATGCATACAACTTTTGCTCCAACATACATGCAAAGGCCACCCACTCATGCCTCCATCCATACATACATTTGCACATACATTCACACACACATATATATATATATATACATATGTGTATATATATATATATACACGTGCATATACTATGCGCTTATCTGTAAACATAACTGTGTGCTGTATACTTACTATACATACATATCTACACCTATTATACACAGTATATATATATGTAGATATTGGCATTTTTAAGTATGCTGTATACATGTTGCTTTTGCCTGTGAGTAGGTCTCAATACTTGTTCTCTCTCTCTCTCTCTCCCTCTCCTGCCGCTGCATCCTGATGAGCTGCTTGAGGCAGCATTACACCCGTCGTTGCAGCGGGTTTTTCACAAGGCCAACTCAAAGGCCGTCAGTTCAGCCTTCACTGTGGACCTGAGGTTACTTCTACCACACCCTTAATAGTCTCAACCTCAATACTTTTCGATGTACTTGAGCGAACTGGCACGGCTAGATCCAATCGCTGCTGCCGGAGTCCTTCTTTCGAGCTTCACCCCGCTGTTCGGCTGTGATACGCTCCTGATGCAGAAAAGCACGATGTTACTCTCATGGGGCGTCTCCACGTTCAAGCATCGAATAAACAGATGCGACCAGGAGCCCTGAGATAACATGAGCTGAAGTACAATCGCAAAAGTACTGGCCGCTCGAGTCTACAGAAAATAGGCATCCGTATGTTACATAATCGAGGGTTCTCCTACAACGAGCGTCATCTGCTGAGTCTTTGGGTTTGCAACAGCCGATCCACACAGCAGTACAACCCAAGCAGCACTGGGAGAACATTTACTCGATCCAAGGTGCCCCACTGGCTTCGAACTTCTTCTGCAGCCCACCTTCTAGCGGCCGTGCAGAAACTTTATGCATTCGGGACTCTGTCTCTACCACCCGCCATACTATACTTTACTAGAAAGGTCATAAAACGAATCGTTCTTGAGCTTCTGGAACTTGGGGCCCCGCATCCGCGTGACAGGGGATTTGCGGTTTGTCATCTCTCTTCTCCAAGTCCGATTGATCCACAAGACCACAGGATTGCCTCTGACACAGAATTTGATCTTAAGAAGATATTCCCAAGATGATTCACTGCAATACCCCTGTTGGGCTACGTGGTTAAAGATCGAGAAATCATTGATCAGGAGTTCCGAGCCCTCTAAACATTGAAGACGACATCTCAAAATCTAGCTTGCTTAGGGCTTGGGGTGTTTCGATTCTCATGCTCGGCAGGCCAAACGCGGATTCACAGCGGTTTAGGGTTGACGAGGTTGAGTCACAGGTCGAGGGTTGGTCAAAGATAGATGATGTCGACATGTATCGACGCCCCCTCCCTGCAAGCCTCGGTTGAGGTAGGGACTGGTGATGCCGGCGTACATACCTGGTAAAGTGATGCCAGGCTCATGGACCGGTTTAGCCAAGATTACCCCTCGCACGAACACGGTAGGTTTGGGATCTGGAAGTCTGACATCACAGACGTGCACCCAAACACTCAGGATTTGACATACAGTTCCGCATGCTTTAGATACCAGCCGTTTCATATCCCAGATGCCCTGAATGCATCCTACTTAAACTCTAGACCAAGCCCTAAACAAAATCAACCGCCAACCTCAACCCCGAAAGAAATAGACCTTCACTCCTTCGAACTTGAACCCTAGAACTGTAAAGCTCCAAACCCTAATTGCTGTGGGGTCACGATAGCGCAGCACCACACCATCCTACCAAGGCTCCGTCAAATAACTTCACAGAGGTTTGACATCTGTTTTAACGAAATCGTTGGTTCCAACAATTAATGAAACTGCAGGTTTTTTTGAGGATTGAGGGTTCTACTGAGGGTGCTTACTAATTAGGATCAGGGCACTTAGCAAGCAGGTTGTACAAAGAGTCCCAATCGCTTTAGTTGAGGATAAGCTTAGCAGTGCTCGCCCTGACCTTCAAAACTTTAAAACCATTCACAAAACACGTCCTGAAGAGCCCTTCAGGCAACCCCGGCTCTGCAAACCCTAAAAAGCCCTTTACGCAACGGTGATTTTCAAGTGCCCTGATCCTCTCAGTAGGGGCTCTTCGAAACTCGATTCCGATAGAAAAGGTCAACCACACAGGAGCGGATTCATGCGGGTACTGCTGGCGCTGCAACGGCACGGGCCTAGGTTCTGCAGTGGCATCTTGATACCCCCCAACACTGATTGTAGCATGGTCCTTCGCGTAGTGTCGCACGGCAAACTCCGAGTCTTCAGTAGCGTCGGTGAGGGTGCGAAAAAGTGCCTTGCCTGTAGTTGGATGCAAAGACTGTCTCTTGAATAAAGGGCTGCCGCCGGTGTGCCCGATGGTTTGATCCTACATGGGGGGCTACTAGTGGTCGCTCATCGTATACGTTATGGGAAGTTGAGAACGTAAGAGACCTTAAGCGAAAAACAGTACAGAATGTTCATTTTAAGGACCATCCGCTTTAATTCCCAGAAGCCCGCATGCCATAGCTGGCTGGACATCGTAACTGAAGGTTAGCTTCGTCGAGACGCACTTGGGTCGGCTGATGTAGCCGTTCAGATACCCGTTGACGAGGCCGTTTCGCTTCGACAGGCCATAGACCTTCAGGGAATCGATCAGCCTCTTGGACCCAAAATCAGAACTACAATCCTGATTAGTCCTCTCGTTTATAGTGCAACAATAATGAAGCATAATTCCCAAGAAGACCCAGAGAATGGGCTTTCCTAAAGGCAGCTTGGAACATGAATCTCATGTAGTTGTCTGAATTCAGATCCGAGGTAGTTTGGGAGTATGACTAAGAACCCTGGGTTTGTTGACCAGGTTCCTACATGACCCTAGACCCTTCTGGCGCATGGAACCTTTGCCCAAAACCCGACTCCGACTCCCCGAGGCTTCAAAGCTCTGACTCTCACGTTCCCTGTCCAGCCTTCATGTGCCGGGCATTCTGAGAAGTGCTTACTCCCCACAGGTAGGCCTGGTCGAAGGTACGGTGATGCAACCGGCATGGGGCAGCCGGAAATCTGCACTCTGAGGCATGCAGCAAAACAGAACGAGTCTTGCCTTGTGCGCTTTCATCTGCCGGTATGCATCGAAAATGACCTTCTCCAAGCCTCATGTCGGCTGAAAAGGAGAGGGAGGTTCGGCTCCCAGGAACTATGAGCCCTCAGACACCATGATGCGCTCACCATAGAACCATCGCCATGAACATCAAGCACTTTGCCTCTAGCACCGCCCACTGCCGACTGTGAGTACAGCTCACTAGCTCCATGATAGTATACGTAACACTAACAAGAGCGAAACTAGTAGCAATGATTGTAAGGACGGCAGAAGAGATGGCGATGATGTTCATTCATGGTCAACACAACCAGCAGCACGAGCATACAAGCCCAGGGCAAACTTGACAGTGAGGGCCTGGGAAGACCCCAAGTGATGAGGTGCACAACGACATGCAAATCCAAGAGAGGCCATAGAAGGAACTCAGGAAATACGGTGGCGACATTGCCAGCTGAACGGCCAGACATTTTCAGAGTGGCCCATTCGTCGATTATAGCGACCAGCCTCGCTGCAACTGGAACTGAGATCTGCTTCCTTCCTCCAAGCACTCCACCAACAGTGGCACCATTCATACTCGCCCCGCCGGGTTATGTGGAGGCTCGACTCCTAAACGAATGTCTTAAAGCACCCCAGCCTTGCACTCCAGGAACTGGCCCCAGCCAAACTCTACTCTTGGAGCTTCGGCCCCAAGGTTCGACTTACGGTCAGCTTTGGGGTTTTTCTCCCCAGCAAGCCCTAAAAACATTCAGGCCAAAACTAAGCGGAAAAAGGTCCTTCTCCCCTTTACAGGATCAACAGCGAATGTGGATTAGGCTTTCAGTACCTGTGCTTCTGTGCCGGTTCTAAACTGTTGCTGATAGAGCTGCTTGCTTTTATTGGATGAGTGCCATGGTCTCCAGGATCGACTTTCCGGCATGGCTTTACAGCATAGGGCATAGGTGACTAGGTTCCTGAGTGGCCCCTTCATAATAAGGGTGCCCTTTTTCCTGCTATTCGGTGTCAATGAGGGGACCCCAAAATGAAAAGGGGCGTTTGAAAGAGTACTACTTAGGAACCTAGTAGACCCTAAACCCCTATAGATCCCTTATATGTAGAACCCTAAACCCTAAAGGGTATTACTTCGGAACTTAGGTGATTGCTTGAGCCCAAGAAGCTGCCCGGCGGGAGCGTCCGCAGCACACAGGGCGTCATGCCTGAGCACGACGACTCCGAGAGCCGGCCGATTCGAATCTGCTTCGGTTTAGGGTTTAGGGTTTTGGGCTTAGGGTATTTTTGGGTTTAGGGTTTTGGGTGTAGGGTTTAAGGTTTCGGGTGTATGGTGTAGGGTTTTGGGTGTAGGGTTTAAGGTTTTGGGTGTATGGTTTAGGGTTTTGGTGTAGGGTTTAGGGTATGCTTTGATTGCTGTAGCTATCAGGCGATCGAAAGAAGGGACCTCATCGTTCTGTGTATATGACGGGTAATCAGAAATGCATGACGGTCTTCGATTACTCCTGCTGCTACTACCACCATTGCTGCCACGACTACTCCTACTCATACTCCTACGCCTACTCCTACCCTCCTCCTCTTCCTCCTCCTCCTGCTCGTGCTGCTGCTCCTGCTACGACTACTGCTCCTGCTACTGCTACCGCTACTGCTCCTGCTGCCGCTACTACTATAGCTACAGCTAGAGCTGCTGCTACTGCTGCTGCTGCTGCTAATACGACTACTACTTCGAGTCGTCAACGCATGTGGGTGACACCTTTTGGCTTCTTTAATTCGACTGAATGACTATCGCCAATGAGGCGCGCTCTGGGGCCTCTAGTGTGAGTTTGACACAAACTTTCGGGGACAGATTTAGATGGCTACCCACATGAATGAAGTTTTGTCGTGCTTGCAGCTTGTGGTTGCAAGAGGCCGGCACTACAACGGCTGTCGTGCAGATAAGTGGCCCTCGCGAATCTTCCAGCTTATCCGCTCGACGTCATCATCTATGCCTTACAGTGGTTTGTGAGAGCGAAACCACCAGTCTGTGTGAACTGCAGGCCAGGCAAGGAGCAGGAAGTCAAAGACTACTGTCGTTTCCGGTATACTGTTGGGGAAGTACGGGTTAGCCAGTTAATTTCGTTTTGACGACGGTTAGGGTAGTCGTCCGAGGAAGATCCTCGTGGACGATGGCCCGGAGAAGGCCAAGCAGTGAGCACGGCCAAGGCCTGAAGCTTCAGAGCGAAACTGGAGAGAGGATGCAGAGGAGGTGCTGACGACGTATGTGCCAGCCGGGAAAAACCTCATGATGAAGTTGCGGGACTCCTAGAGGTCAACATCGAAGCTCGGCCACGCATTCTTCATAAATCTCTTCGCAGCTCGGAAGCAGAGAAGAGCACGATCTATCAGCTCCCCATGTGGCTTTGTCTAGAAGCATCAACGCATGCCGCTTGTCCTTGTTGCCCTTCACGGAAAGCTCGATGCGCACATTCTCCCACTCACTACCGGCCAGCGCATCCCTGTAGTTTTTCCTGCCAGAGCGACGGAGACAAGCAGCTTGAAGGCCAGGTGTAAACACATACGCAAAGAAACATGGTAACGTCTCTGGTACATATGTACTTTGTGGCAAGCTGCGTGTGCTTCTGCATAGCTGTACGCAAAATACAGATACGTTCGCTCATTAATTAGTTATGAGTCATGAGTGTAGAATATGGTAACCCACATCCGCATCGGGGATCCGGTTTTTGCCGAATGTGGTGTGGGCATCTTATCAGCGAGGAAGCTGCAGGACACGGGTGTCTTTCGAAGGCTCCTGTCCGGACTGCATACGGCATACGGCCTTTGGATCAAAAAGCAGAAATAGCCATAACAACAACTGCAACTACCGACAGCATGACACTACACAAATAGTCAAACAGCTGCAACAACTACTACGAGGACTCTTGCACATGTCGTGAGTCTTGCCAAGTGCGCATCACTGTTCCGCTGTGATCCTTGCTACGTGTGGTCGTTGCGGGCTTTGCGCTTGCAAACATCAAATATATAGGGGCCTTAATAATTAGAATAGGGTTTTGGGGCCCATTATATTATACTTACAATAAGGAACCCCCAAAATAGTATAGGTAATTATTTGGGCTCCTATATCACTCGCTGTCCTTTCGGTCTCGTTGGCCACAAAGAGCGTCACACGATTCTTGGGAATCCGCTGTCTGGACAACATCGCCAAGGTGTGCACCAGGATGAATGCAGACTTGCACCCCTTGAACCTTAGCGGGAAATGCACATTAGAAGGGGTAACAGTAACATCAAAGCCCGTGCGAGCCGCAGGCGATGGTACGTACTTCTGACTTCTGACTCAACTTTTTTTTAGCAAATACATTGTAATGGATTATGGTACAATCTACTATATTATTCTAGTATATATTACCCCTAAACTGTTTAGATTAGATACTCGGTTCGTCCCACTCCTTATTCAAGGTGGTGTTGCGCTGTCAACCTGTTCATAGATGCAAACCAGCGTTGTGCGTGTGAAATTGCTAGCTGGCCCCACCTCTTCTTGTTGCTCATCTGGCAAACTGGCATCCAGCGTTGGTAGGTGGGGATCACCAGCTGATAAGGGACCGGTCGCGCCTCAGGTCACAGCGTACTCTAGGAAACTCTGAACCCTGACCCGGGCAAAGATACAGGATCCCACCGTCAGGTATGATTCGTAGCGACAACGACATGCATCAGAAAAGGTCAGGCTTTGCCTAGAGAGTGGTGGCCGTAGGGAGGCTGTCTCAGACTGTCAGCTTCCCACGGCGGATGCTCAACGTACACGGCGGTGCAGTGCTTCAATAGCCGGAACCACATTCTCCGACAAACACCGAAACCCAAAACGCCTAAACCTACACCCCCAAACTAAACTCCAAACTTTAAACCCCAAAGCGTTTAGGGTTTTGGGTTTAACTGCTACACTCCAACCCCCCCCCGCCCCCGGCCCCGGCACAAAACCCTTAACCACTTCAGCGCCCTGCCTTGGTGACCAAGTGAGGAGCTTCTCGGGCCCTTGGGTCGAGCTCCTCTTCAGGATGTACATGTATATGCATATACGTACATATATATGTATATGTATACATATTTTTGTCACTCGCATATATATACATACACATATATACATATATACATATATACATATATACATATGTACATATGTACATATGTACATATATATATATAGAGATGTATGTATATATTTTGTCTGTATGACTGGGCTTTTGGAAGGGGCTCTTAAGCTTCAGAGCTTTAGGGGTTTGGGGGTTCAAGATTCTGAAATAGCCTGAATAGCCTGGGATGTTCTGGTGTTCAGAGAAATTGTCAGGACTTTCAGCGTTCACGGGGTTAGGGTTTAGAAATCAGTGTTCTCGTCTTTCGAGGGTGGCGTCCTTCCGAATTCTACTAAGAAGCTTGGTTAAGGGTGTCAAAATTCCTGCTACAGTATTGTTTGATCAAATGCCAAACTATGACTCTGAAAACCTCTAAAAATAGCTAAACCCGTCGGCCCCGCGCATAACTCCCTACAAAAACCCTGGTGTCTGGCTTCGGGCTTTCAGGATCTACCTGCTGCTCTGGAAGTTCACGCTTTAAGGCTCAGGACTCCTTCGCTCTGACAGCATCGAGACTTCATAACCGCCCGAAGCTCGAACTGTGGGATCTTATGCGCTTGAGTTGTGGGGTTTGGTGCTCCGAAAATGCGATAAATACAGTTCTCATAAACTCGAAGTCCCAAGCCCCTCTCGATTTGCAGTTGCGCTACGCACTTCGGAAGAATACCCTGTCCGACTTGCTAATCATTCTTCGCCCATGTTCCAAGCTTTGAGGATTAACTGAAACCCTTAGTCCCTGATCCCGATGCCGTAATCTCTGCACCCTAGACCCCAACCGATACCCTAAGCCTTAACCCTCCTTGGTGGTCGCCCCCTCAAGCTTCATCAGCCGTTCCTCCCACTTCCTGAGCTCCGTTCCAGTGTTTCGGCTTCAACCCTCAAGGCTCGAATAAAGGAAAACACCTGAATGTTCAGAATCCATGTGGAGTTTAAGACAGGGCGCCTCTTGTTTCGGGGTCTAGATTTCAAAGAGCTTAGGGCTAAGGCCTAAGGGCTTAGCACGCTATTCAGGCTTCTCGCTCTGTCTCTGTCTCAGTCTCTCTCCCCCTCTCTCTCTCTCTCTCTTTCTACACATACATACGCGTTTATATCTATCTATGTATATATATATATATATTTACATACTGGTTGGTTGTTCTGTTCAATAGCATGAGCCCTAAACCCTAAACCCGGAGACAAACAATCATTTAATGCGACGAGAACCGATCAAAAACATCAAACCCATGCCCACACGAATTCAGGCGCCCTTGGGCTGCAGGACGACCCTGAAACCCTCTTCGAATTTAGCTTGGGGCTTCGATCCCTCGCTCTTGCCCCCAAGAGTTGGCTCCAGGGCTCTCGAGCTCGTCATCGTCGCTATCCTCGTCATCCGTGGACCTTAGCTGGTGTGGAAGTGGGGCTAAGTAGGGCTGTTTTATCGCTTCGGGCTGCAAGGGTTTGACGCGTCGGATTCAGTTAGTGCTCAAAGTTGGAAATCTTCAGGCCTTGTGGCTTTACGGAGCACGGACCGGTGCAGTCCTCAGGACTGAAGTATGGAAGCAGCTGGGTATGGAAATTGCTTGTTGCTCGTTGCTCCCGTTGTGAGGGCTCACGGTGCACCGGGAGCCAAGCCTCTAAGGAGCCAGCCTTCCTGAAAGGAGCCTAGACATGATATAGGGGCCTTGAAAATTAGAGAAGGGTTCCTTTACTTTAAAGGGTCTATAAGGGCGACTATCAGGGATCTTTAAGGCAACTATGATATAGGGGCCTTGATAGCCAGAAGGGTTTGGGGTATATTAGTATTGTAGTGTATAACAAGAAGAGTAACCCGATGGACAAAAGTGGTAATTAGGCTTCTATTTTACGATCTCCCAAGACTCCGCCAAACCCGCTTTGAGGCCGGAGCTTCTGCCGGAATGCTGGGAGTTCTATCATAAAACCATATTTTCATTCGCAGCGGTAGGGTCCTGTGCGGACGCTCGCCTAGCTTGAATTCTGGTGAAACGGACTCAAAACGAGTCAAGAGGCTGAAGTCATTCCCAAACTGTCGAATGAAAAGCCGCATGACTCAAGCCACTCCTTTGCGGGACCCAAAGAGGTGGCGAGACCCGGGCAGTTTAAACGAACAGGCTGGGTAGCCGCAGCCAACGCACATCGGACGCAAGTATCACATGCGGCCTCAATCCATGTAGCATATGCAGATGCATTGCGAACGGAGAGGCTGGTAGGATACTGGTGATCCAGAACCTGAGGAGGTGGGACTGGCAGCGTAAAGTCCAATGCCACCCCGGTGTGCGTCATAGGAATGCCGGACAGGCCTTCCCACTGGGGCATGGTATCAGTGACCACCTGAGACGCCGCACTGGATGGTTGCTGTGTATCTGCCGAGATGGAAGGATCCAGCAGAAGAAGCATGTTCTCCGCGGTTTCCGACTTCCACTCGGTGAGAGGTGGCGAGACTCGCCAGGTCTCCACGGTCCGCCTCAGGGTTTCGAGCGGCTCAATGCAGGCCTCAAGGATGGCCCACACTTCAGACTCCGAGGCTTCCTGCAGCTCTGTCAGGCTTGCCAACAGTCCGTCATTGATGCCCCCGGAGAAGTCGAATAAGGGGGGCACAGCTTGGCAGCCGTCCACAATGGTAGGAGGAGCCAGGGGGTGTTGGGGAACACGCCTCATGGAGCCTGCTGGCTGGAAGGTGCCCCACTCCGCAAGGCACTTGGGAGCCGCGGTCAGGTGTCTACGAAGCCGTCCGATGGAGGCAAAGGACTTGCCGCATGACCTGCATACCGTATCGCTGGGCAACATGAACGCCCATGAGCGGTAATTATGCATCCGCGCAGCGTGTCCAGCCCACGAAACTCGAGTTGGGAAACTGCGCCTGCAGGGCAGACATAGCTCCCGATGGGCGTCGACCGGGGCTGGGTCGGGCTGGGAAGGGTGACAGATGCGGCGAAGGGCGCGGTGAAGGCCGTCCAGGGCTGCTATGGTGGAATGCTGGTGCACTGTGAGCAGCTTAGCACGTTTGCACAGGCCTTTGAAGACGAGCGGTCTGTCCCTCATGATCACTCTCCACTCTTCCCAGTGAGTGTCTGGTGACCTCAAGGCAGAGGTACGCCAGCACCAGGCATACAACCACCGCAGGTCATCCTTTAGAAGAATGGCATATGGCTGGTCCACCCGTAAAGCCGCCCAAACCTCAGGTGGCCCTGAACGCACTAGCTGGCCCAAATAGGAAAGCCGAGAAAGTCTAAGCAACGTCGCTGGCGCCGGAAGTTGAAGCAACGAAAAGCAGGCATGAGCAGTAAGGTGCTGGTCCTCGTCCCGAGGGATACCCATGACACCGCGATAAAAGCCCCAGACAGCACCTGAGAAGGTGCGGAAGTCCCGTTTGGTCAGGGGCGGCCAGGCTCCCGCCCCGTGCAGCAATTTCGGGAGCACCGTGGTAGCCAGAAGTGCGGCTTTGCGGGATAGGGCGATAGCCTTGGATTTATAGACTTTGCGCTTAGCTTCGGCAAAAGTGGCTCTCGCTTGAGCAGCTCTATGTCGTATTTCGTCTCGCAGGGCACCTGCCGGCGCCTGGTAGACACCCAGGTGTTTATATTTGGGAGGAAGGGGCAACGACATAACCGGGAGGTGTTCGAGGAGAATGGGCAGCTGGCCGCCGAGGCCAGCGGGACCAAAGAGCCTATGCTTGGCTTCTCGACTTCGACGCCCACACAAGGTGACAATAGCCGCTGTTTTGTGATCCCCGAATGACAAACGGAACCCAAAAGTGAAAAAGGCCTCCGTTAGGGCGGTGGCCTCTGCACGGAGGGCTTGCTCGACGGCGTGTGGGTCATCTATGATTTTCGGGATGGCAAGATCGTCAGCCCAAATAATTTCCTGCACCTCAAGCTGACGGTCTTTCACCGCGCACGGGTCCAGATTACACACCCCATCCCAGGGCAGGGATGCTTTGCGGGATTTGCATCCCAGCTGAACGAGATGCTCATCACGGCAAAGAAGGATGCGAGGCAACAAAAGACCAAAGAGTATATCTGCCCAAGAACTGCCTGGCCTGGTGCCACGCGCAGTTGCCACCGGGACAGTGTCCTGCGCCAGCATAAACCAGTTGTCTGCACTAATGCTGGCAGCCATGTGCTCAAGCCATGGCGTGGCATGAACTTGGGCTAGCGCGGAGGGTGCCGCGAGCTGCCGCTGGATTTCCACCCGAACATCGGGGGGACAATGAAGGCCCTCAAGTGCGCGAGAGATGTCCACATGCGTTGGCTTAGCGCCAGCTTGCGCCACGAACTGGACCAGGGCGCTGTAGAAGGCAGCAGAGATATCCGCGAAAAGGATATATGAAGAATTGCCTTCCTTCGAGGCCTTGCGCTGCACCGCACGAAGGACGTGCGAGCCAAAGGTGGTGCCGCAGCCTCGCTTGCCTCCTATTTGTAAGGATGGCGCTGTTTGCTCGAAAACCTTGCTGATGGCTGGTCGCATGGCTTGGTGGAATGCTTTAGCCCAGCCCGGGGTCAGGAGGATTGATCTATAGGAGGCGCAGGCAGAGGTAGAGCCTCTTCCTTTATATAGAATGACAGCTCGTCCTCCTTTGAATCCTGTCGGTTCACAGCCTACCCACATGACCTTCATCAAGAGCGGGTAGAGCAGAGCAGCAGTCTCCGATGAAAAGAAACGGCCTAGTTCCGCCGGGATTGAATCCATTCCCGGTGCTTTGCCTGTTTTGGCAGCAGCGAGCACTCGACGTAGATCCGGCAGGCTAGGCACATCCGTCACGGTATCGGGATGGGGAGCAGACCTAGCAGGAACATCCTGGGATGCTTTCTCTGCAAGATACTCAAAAGTAACATCCTGACCCGCTTCCAGCTGGGAGAAGTGCTCCCTCCAGCGGCAGGCAGTTTGCTGAGCATCAGCACAAACCTCACCATCGGCTTGGCATATTCTGGGGAGAGGGTCAAGCTTGTGCGGCTTCTTGCGCCGATGTGCAAGAATGCGATGATAAGCACTGAAGGCCGCCTTTGAAGGTGCAGTGGAGATAGTGCGGGCTAACTCGGAGATGTAGGCATCCCTGTCACTGCGGCAGGCTTTTTTAAGACGTCTGCACCTTTCCTTCAGGGCATCGTGCAGATGATATCGCGTTCGATGCGCTTGAAGCCACCACCTGCACCCTACACGCATAGCCTCTCTAAGGGAGGTGCGCCTAGACCAGGCTTGAAAGCCCGCCGCCAGATCACACTGCCGCATGATGTCGGTGAGGCGGTGCAGCTCTCGCCTCAGGGTGGAAACTTCGCGCTGCAGTTGCCACGTATCATCGGTCAAATAGGGATGGTGAGGGCGCGTAGGCGATTTGACGGCCAGCCTCGCCAAACCTTGTTGTACGTGGTTGGTCACAATGGCCGCGTGAGCATGCACGCTGATATTCCAATCGACCTGGGGCGCGCTTGTCAGTATGCTGGTGATGGCCTGCCGGTTGGCCGGGTTGACGATGTCGGATGCTCGGATAGAACGGTGGCCCATCTTCGGACCTGCCGCCGAAGTAGTAAAAGAAGCCTCCACCTCAACTCTGGCAGCAATGTGGTCCGGGGTAGCATGGGCTGCCTGTATCTCAACGTCGCTGAAGGTTTTCACTGTTCCATGAGCCCATTCCATCGGTATGGCGACAAAGTCGGGTCTGCAAAGCTGGCCTCCATTCTTTTGCACATATGTGTGGGAAGGCCCACTATGGCAGTGGCAGAACGTGGACGGGAAAAACAGGTTGCATGCCCTAGCTAAGTCATGGAGACATTCTCCAGCGGTGTCTTCATCTTCTGGAAAGACATCGCCCACGTGGCAAGACGTGAAGCTCCCAAGTGCCGCGTTCATATCTCCTCCTAGGACCACAAAAGAATTGCGACGATGCTTCAGGATCTGGTTTTTGGTATCACGCCACCAGGCCTCAGTGATGCATCTTTCCGTAACACGATGCGGTCCGTGCAGACCGACAAAGAGAATAGACAAGTTCTGACTGGTATAACGTACAAGCATGCGCCGCTCGTCAGACGCGAGCACCACCAAACAGGATTTGTCGAATCCCTGAGCAGCTTCGAGCGATCTCGGGTGAGAAAGGGGCTGGTAGCCAGAGCGGAGCCAGATCTCCGTTCCGAACTGGCCTCGGGTCGCGCCAGACGCAAAGCGGATGAAGGCCCCAACAGAGGATAGACCTTCATCGGCACGGGTCTCTTGGAGAAAGGCCACATGCACGCCTCGGCATTGGAGTTGTTCTGCAAGGAGGGCTGCTCGAGCAGGCTGATACGCCAGTCCGGCATCGTCTGTCTTGGGGCCTGCCCTATCCTCCGTAGGCTTGCCAAGGGAGAGGACATTGTACGTCGCAAAACCGAGTGTCAGACGGTGCACAGCAGCTGGAATCCCGCCTGCTGGCACAGCTTCACAAGTGTTTGAGGAGTTAGAGACTCCGGCGCTGCGCGCCGCGTAGAACGCTCCAGGCGGAATGAACGGGTCAAGTATCTGTTGCGGGCTGAGACCTCCGTGGCACACAGTAGCATGGTGCAGTGGAGCATTCAAGGGAGGCACAGCAGGGTCGCCCATCATGCTACGCAGTGCTATGGCGGCCCACGCTAGACGACGACCTCCCCAGCCGAGCCAGCTCTGCCATAGTACCTCACTGAGGACCAGACCGCATGAGAACTCTCGAAGATGTGCCCCTCGCTTAGAGAGGCGATCGGCAATTTCATTCCCAAGTATCCCACAGTGACCCGGGACATGCTGAAAGATGCCACCTGCTGGGCAGACCTGATCGTGCAGAGCGTGAGCGGAGCTAGTGGCCTGCGGCAAGCCCGCAAGCTGGTAGGTACACGTTCCTGCAGCAGCCCCCAAGGCAGCAGTACAATCCGATAGAAAGAGGACTTGTCTGTGCGAAAACGCTGCGGTAGCAATGAGGGCCGCAGCAGTTAGAGCATAGCATTCGGCAACATATGGGGAGAGGACGTCCTCACCCCAATCAGGCAGGACCCACACAGAGCCCCAGGCAAGGCTGATTTGGTGCGTTGCTGGGTCCAGAAAGACTACAGCCCAGCCTGTCATCGCTGAGGCCGAAGGGCCCGCTGGTGTGTAGGACCCGTCAGTGTATGCCCACAGACAAGCAGAATGGGTGTCTGCACGGAGTCTATCCATCTCCCTCTGAAGCACCGTGGTGTCGAAAAATTCCAGGTCAGGCACTGCTGTCTGCGCTTGTTGCCAGCTCACTAAATTAGTGCGAGCTGTCACGAGACTATACAAGGAGCCGGGTGAAAAGCCGAGAACAGTGTTCCCTATGCGAAGTTGTTCGTGCCACGCCACATGAGGCGGCAGGGCTGGCCAAGGAAATGCTGTTGTGTCGACTTCCGACATCTCAGGCTTTTGAAGGCATACCGAGCAGGGGCTCAAGGAGCAAAGTGTGAGGGTGGCCTCCAAGGTGTAGCTGAGCCTCGGCGTGGTCTAAGGTCATGCTGCAGTCTGTGTGGTCTTGAGTGCACAGGGGAGCTCTGTCGGCAACGAGAGGGGGGTTCCAGGTATCCGCAATGTCAAAAGAAACTGCGGGGCCACAAGGGCCATGGCCACCAAAGTGCTCGAGGAGAGTCTCGACAAGGGTCCGGGCGAGAAAGAATGCAACGGAGTCAACCCTCCGGACTGACTGCTCGAGAAGGGTGTGCCCAAGCCAATCGTCCAGATCATCGGCAGGGTTAGCACCAGGTGCTGCCGTATGCCCTCCTGAGGGGCCAGGGCTAGGTCTCTGATTTGATCCCGGCTGCGGCACATCAGTGGGGCGGTCTGCTGCTCGACAGGGCGTGGCGACCGGTCGACCAGGGAAGAGTCCTCGGGCATCAGCACAATCAGCTGCCGAGAGTACAGAGGTGTCAAGCCGGGGCCCACGGCAATGGGCACGGGTATGAGGACCGGCCATCCACTTGTTAACTCGATCGGCGCTAGAGGTGCCATGCGTGGGCTTGCCGTCAGGAAGCTGCACAGCAGTATTGGGTCGGGGTTGGCTAAGCAGGCAGACACAAAAGACAGCCCTCCATAGTCCCAAACGGCAAAGAAGCGCTGCGCTGTGTACGGGCCGCACGGCTCGTCCATGGGATGTGTGCCGGCGCGAGTCTTGTCCACGTGGGGGGTGTATGGCAGCAGCTGCCTGAGAGGCACTTCCCTGAGGGGCAGCCAGATCCTCAGGCGAGGGTTCGTTGGAGTCCCTTACCCCTGGGGAACCTATGGGAGCGTGGACATTCACACTAAAATCCATATCGTTCCAAACAGCAGCTGGGGTATGCTCGAAAGAAACGATAAAAACCTCGCCGGGGCTGAAACGCAAGAAATGCTGTAGAGGCGGGGCTCTGGCCGCCCCCCTTGGCACAGCACACGGTAGCCAGCTGGACACCGGTTGGCAAGGCGACGGTCGAGCTCTCGCAAATTGATGTACCCAGCGGAATTGGCGCCCCACTCAACTCCAAGCAGGACGGGGCGCATATCAAGGACATATGGGAAAAGGCCTCTGCCAGCATCCGTGAGACGTATGTCAAGAGAGGTAGCTATGAGGGTGGCACTGATAGGGAAACCCCGTACAGAAAGGTCGGCTAGACCAGAGCGGCACGGACGTACACGCAGCTCAGGCTCTGGTATATGCAAGACGCCTGCGATGTCGCGGCGTAGCAGATTGCTGCGGGAGCGGTCGAAAGGAAGTCGCCTCGGCCACCCATCGGATAGGAGCCACAACTGTCCTGCATCATGAGTCCTAAGTCTCGAAGCCTGGCCTTCTTGGTCTGGCCGGGCGGCCGCGAACTGACGGCTGTCCCGATCCAGGAGCAGATCCGACACAGTGGTCAGAACAGCATATTCATGCGTAGCCGGCTGAAAGGAGACGAAATCGCCTGGTTCAAGCTGCACTGTGACATCATTGCCTAGTGGCCAAGGAGTATCGCGGACGTAAACGTATGTATCGAAGGGTACAGGAGCATCCAGCAGCCCGAGCAAAAGTCTCCGATGGGAGAGAGGAGGCGCAAGAGCGGCAAAGAGTCTATTGCCTGCAAAACCGTTCTCGACTAGAACGAAAACACCCGAACTATCCCAAGCAGGTGCTGCGATCACTTGGCAGGGGGCAGCGGCAGGTTGATGACTGGCAGGGAAAAGGCGTGGGAAAATATGGCGCCTTGCCGCGTCTCTGGTAGAGCTAAGCTGCTGCAGGGCAGATGACAGGCCACACGGCATGGGCAAGTGTACTGCGACAGTCTCGGTGTCGTAGTCAAGCATATGCAATTCGAAGACGACGGTGGCCAATTCTGCAGCAGAAGATGATGTCTCCTCTCTGGATGAGGCAACACTGTCTGGGGCATGGATGTGACTGTCGGCGTCAGCGGAAGGTGCTTGCTGTGTAGAGTTCGTGGCCTCCGGTGCATCCGCTGAAGAAGGAAAACCGCGATCTGGCGGTGTAGCTCTGTTCCCATGAGGGGGACCATCTGGGTGGTCGACCGGCTGAGCGGCAGTAACAACAGCGACTTGCCCTGGTACGAACCAGAGGACACCTGACGTCTCCCGTCGGCCATCGATACGGAGCTCCCAGCCAAGGGGGACATGCTTCGCGAGATCAGCGAACAAAAGGCGCTGTAGCACATAGCCGTTGGGGACACATAAAGTGCGCCATGACGCAAGCAGAGGCCGACAGTCGAGGAGAGCGTAGTGCCAAACGGAGTCAGGGTTATGCATGGGAGGGAGACCGACGGCCAATACGGTCTCGCATGGGACTCCTTGCAGAGTGGAATCACCAGGGTGCGGCGCCGCGGCAAACAACCGCATGCGAGAGGGATCGACCCCGGTGGCATAAGCAATGGTGTCCCGATAGCGCACTGGATAGCGCCCAGCATCGACACATAGGGTGGCTACTTCATCGTGCACAAGGCAATATGCATCAGCATATCTGGGTATAGGGGGAGCAGTGATGTCCTCCCAAGCGAGGTGGGACTGCAGCAGAGTTGCAAGGTCATACTGCGCTGGCCACAAACTCCCTGGGTGGAGAAAGGTGATCAGAACTCCTGGGAAGAGATATATAGGTCTATCTCCAAGAGGCTCCTGATCCACATTATAGAAGACATCATAATCAAGGCCCGGCAAAAGGCCGGCTAGGCGTATGAGGTCAGACTTGCGGACATACGCCGGCGACCTGGTTGCAAAGAGACGACCATCAATGGCCACAGTATCGATGCAAACCAGAACATCGTTGAAGTGCCAGGCCGGGTATGCAATAAACGCGGCGAGGCCATGTGAAGGCTGCGGCAGGACAGGGACGAGCCTCGGGAAGGCAACAGCTCTGGCCGACATTCTAGCTGTGTGCAAGGCGTCAGTGACTTCATCGACCGTGGCAGGGAGTGATATGTGTATGTCAGCAAGCTCGGCGGTATACTCCGGGCACAGAATGATACACGGGACCGTCTGAAAGTCCTCACTTGCATCGAAATCCGAGGGGCCCTCATCAGCCGGCTGCAAGGGCATCAAGCCCTGTAGATGCAATGGCGGATCAGTGATCCATCGGCCTCCTAGTCGCCTGGTGGCAGCACGTAGTCTTTGCAGCATCCTGGTCTCAATGTGGGTGCGACCTGCAGGCTCTGCGAGAAGCTTGAAGGTTACTTGGGGGTCAGTGCCGGATGTGGCCGATGCAGGAGCAGGAACATGACAGAGGCCACGCTGTATGCGCCGAAGCACCACAAAGGCGACGCAGACAAGGACCCCATATTGGAGTACAGCCTGGAGCATCCCGATCGTGGCTGGCAGACTAGTAGTGGGGCAAACCGGGGCGTTTAAGGAACCCTCTGCTGCGCCTGGTTGGGAAAGTCCAAGGGTTACACCAAGGAGCGAAGCAGCCAGCGCAGAACCTGACCCAGGAGGTGCCGGCCGAGAGGGTGCGGAATCCCTGTTGGGCCGAGGTGACCGGGTCCTGGCTCGTTCGGACACCTGGCTTGGCGAGTGTTGTGACGTGACCGGCACGGGTGGGGGCGGCCCTCTGGGTGCAGGCATTGCAGCAAGCATGTTGTCTGCAGCGTCCTCATCTGCAACCTCGGCATCGGATGTATGGTCTGGAGCGGACTCCGCAGCTTCCTGGGAGGAACTGCTGTCGTCCTCCGTGCTCCAGGGATGGTCCTCCTTATAGCCAAAGGTGACAATGTCGCCTTCTGAGAGGTGGAGCAGGCCGGCTCGGCCTGGCCGTGGCAAAATGGCGACCCGATAACAAGGTGGTGGCCTAAGGGCAAGGAATCTGACAAGAAATTGCGGGTCAGTGGTGCCCGAAGGGAGGTATACATGCGTGACCTCTTTGTCGGCTTGTCGCGGGTCAAGGAAGACAATAATACCGATCCTATCAGGGACAGGAGTTAGCGGGAAAACCGCAAGGACATCTCTACATGCAGCGCCACGGAAGTCGATGTTAGTCAACGCGCTGCTCGGTGGCGAGATGTAGAGGGTCCGTTCCGACGTGCGGTCGACTAAACCAGCTAAAAAACCTAAAGTAGGCGCCCCGGGAAACCTGGAAGCACTATACAGGGTACTGTGTTCATGGTGTAGGGCTAGGACCGGACGGTCTCTTGGGAAGGCTGGCAGGTGGGGATTAGCACTCCACCCCTGCGGCCTATCGAACCTGTCGGCTAGAGTGCTGCACCACTGGGCGGGTCTGTCACGGGGTTGAAACTGCACAACACAGCCCAGCACAGCAAGGAAGGTGTCGCCGGCTTCAAGAGCCCTTGAATGACCTTGAACATAGATGCTTGTGTTGCGAAACCCCTGATAGACGGCTTCCTGCTCGCACTCTTGGTGTGAGACACGGTTGTAGGTAAGGCGGGCATATACTGGTCCATCGTCCATCGCGCGAAAGTCAAAAACAACAAGCTGCTTGCCTGCTTGTGGGAGCCACTTGGGCGCGAGCACTATGGACGCAAAGTCAGGGCCCAACTGCGGGAAGGTTGGCGCAATGACAAAACAGAAGGGCAACCTGAGGTGCAACACGGCTTCTCTAGCAGCGCTAATGAAGGTGGCGAGGTCTAGGGGTGGTCGAAGGGTAAGCTTAAGCACTTCGGCTTGGTACCGCGGAGCTAAGGCAAAGCAGAAGCCTTCAACGGTGGGCTCTTGAGCAGATCCGACTTCAGGTGGCAAGTGCAGTGGGGGCACCGGCAGTTCATCTGTATCAGCTAGAGGCCGACCAAGATCGTGGCTAATAGCGTGATGAAGCAGGCTCGCACGAAGGTCATCCTGGACACGCCGTGGCTCAGTGCAATCGCCACTCTGCTCGGCATTAGTAAGGTGTTCGGGATGAAGCTCAGCCGAGTGTTGAGCACCGGAAGCAAGCTCGTGCAGCGACGAGGGCGCAGCCCAAACCTGGGACGGCAAGCCAAGAAGTAAAGAAGACCAAAGCCACGAACACAGGCTGGCAGAAGGCCAAGGACCCCTGATCCCGACAAAAGTTCGCCGTTGGCGCTTGGGTCGACGTGCCCCGTGGCGGAGCCAGGCTTGCGTGGTCTGCATCTGCTGCTGTTCGACTAAGTAAACAGCAGCGAAGCACAGTAGCGCGGGCGGTAAACCTCTAGTAGGGAGGAGCGCTAAACCGCTAAGGGGGGCGGTACAATTCCGAAAGGGCCTGAAAAGTAAGCCAATTAATGCCCAAAGGAAGATCAAGGCAAGGTGCCTGAAGAAAGGGCAGAGTACCGCGAGGGTCCACTGCTGCATCAACACGACTGCCCAGACAAGCCAATCAGTGAAAAAAGCGACTGGCTCCTCAAATGAGTCAAGCCATCGGAATGAAAAAGATGGCTCTCCATGCTGCGGCCGCAGCTGCATATGCCCAAAACCGGCGGACGTCCCAGAGCCACCGATACGTCTCTTCGGCGCGCGGTAAGGGGCAGGTGAAAAATGTTCGACGCCACAAGAGGACGTATCAACGCAAAAACACAGGCGCGGCGAGGGGAACGTTGAAGTCACACAAACCCAGTGTGCCGCAGCGTTCCGCGAGTAAGACGGGAAGGTAAGCACTCTGGCTCCAATCAAGACCAGATTGGAGTCAAAGGCCTCCTTCTCAACCACAACAAGGTAGGCATCCGGCTGGTTTGCTCGGGGAGCACTGAGCAGGAAGAACAAAAGGGATTGAGGACCACAAGACGTGGACCGATATTGCATCAAGGGCACAGCCGCATCCAGTCTCCGACCAAAACCCAAGGACAGAGTAAGATGCCCGACGCAAAATATGGAGTGGCCGGAGTCATGAAAAAGGGAGCAGCCGACATGTGCAGCGCTCCAGGAAAAGCTATAGCAACAACCAGGAGACGAAAAGACATCAGTGGGTCTTCCGCGCCTGCTCACTGAATGATCCAAGGCTTCATAGCGCCCTGTGGTAACTCCACCGTCGGGCCGCCCCTCTGTCTCAAACACAGAGTGCCGAGACAAAGAAGTACCGTCTGGCGGAGTCTCGCAGGGCGCCCTGAGGCCGGGATCATTATGCTCGGATGTCACCCCATGCCATCGAGGGCTTTGGTCGCGTCCGGCGGGCTGTCCGAGCTGTGCAGATCGTCGTCGTCGTCTGGAATAATAGCCGCACTGGCCCCATGGCCTCCGACTCCTCCATGATCCCCTGTGGAGGTATTCCGCGTCTGGTTGAGCTCGATGTCCAGCGTGGTCTCCTCTGATTGTAACACACTTCGCTTGGCATTCAGCTTGTCGGCCAGCTTGCCCGGAACTTGTGTGTGTACTGGCTGCAAAGGAGCGCCTTTGATCGGGTGGCGTTGTCCCACACGCGGTCGCGTGGCTGATGTGGCTTTTGCCGCTGGCGCCGGGCTGCTCGTCGCCGCCTCTGCCTTGTGCGCCGAGGGCGAAGCTGGATAAGGTGGGGCGAGTCCCTGAGTCCCCAGCAGGGTGGAGGGATCGCCGGCTGCAGGAGGAGGTACCTGCCCAAGTGTCGCAGTCCCATGCTCCGTCCCCAAGTTCGGGGGAGCAGTGCCGGCCATGCACATTTGTCCGCCCATGGCTGCCATAAAGAGCCTCGCCGCTGCATCTGGCGTCATCCAGGCTCCCGCGGTCAGGGGGGCAGGCGTGCCAGCTGCTCCCGAAGCCGGAGGCACTGCTTGCGTCTGCATGGCTCTTTGCAGAATGGCACGAGGCGCCTCGACTTCGCGTTGCTCCTGTCGCCAGCGGCTTGTCATACCATCCCAATCCAGCTCGGCAACGTCGTCTTCTTGCATGTTTGCTGGGGCTCCGCCATTTTGTATGTATGCACGAATATTCTGTCTGGCTTCCTCTCGGGCAGCGACAGCCTGGGCAAGGTCCTTGTCCAGGCTTCCGATGGCTTTGTGGTACCTGGTGGACTCCTTGAGGTACGACTGCTTCATATCCTCCTGCCACTTGGCCCATAGCGCATCCTTCTGCTTCCTTGCTGCAGCGAGGGATCTGACTCTCTGTTCGGCCTTTCTGGTCAAGTTCACCTGTTCTTGAAGCTCGGCAGTCATCATGGCTCCTGGGTCCTCCTCCTGGCCCGCAAGCCACTGCGGCTTCCTCATCGTCTCCGCGCTGATCTCCTTCTTCAAGGCACTGGCTCTGCTCTTGCCGTCGTAGGCCGGGAACGCTGGGGTTGGTGGCTCCTGCTGCCACTCGTCCCAACCATAGGTCCGCTGCCTCGGGCTCTTCCAAGCACCCGGCCAGTACTGCCAGTATTCCGAAGAATGTGGCTGCCTTCCTCCACCCCCTCGTTGTTTCTGACCTCCTCTGCCTGCCATAGCGGCTGCCGGGTCTGACCTGTATCGAGGTTGGGCGTGGTGTGAACGGAGACGTAGTAGATCTCGCCGTGCCGGCTGCAGTCCTTTGGACTGTAGCCACCGCACACGAAGACGTGCGCGGGACCTTTGCTTGCGTTCACGCCTGTGCCAAGTCGGGCTGTGGCGCGTCAATGGCACGGCTGCGAAATGAAAGGGTCGTGCAGGTCTGCACTGGGGCTACAAGCAATTCCTCTTTGGATGTTCTCGAGCCCTCATAAAACCATATACATAGATACATCTGTATGTTATATATATATGTATATATATATATACATATATACGAACCCAAATAATTGCTCATGGCTTAGATGCCCACCCACCAAATACCGACAGCTGCTGCCCAAAAACCACCTTTGGATCTGCCGTAGTTGGGCCCTTGCTCTAAGCTCTCAATCCCCAAAATCTGCTGACCTTGCAGCCTCAACCCCTGTCTAAAATGGCAAACGAAAAGCTCCCAAACTCCTGAAAACTCCCCGGCCCAAAACCTCGAAATTTGCAACTCCTCAAAAACGGCTTAGTGTTTTTAGGAGCCTTTTTTCAGGATGGGCTTGGACTGTGTGCCAGCGTTTAATAGGAGCTTAAACTCTAAACCCCTCAAATCCTACAGTTGCGGACTCCGCGTTGGCCCCTTACCCGCAGAAGAACTGCTAACTCAATGCAAAACTTTTCTACAGTTACCGAGAAACCTCTCCAAAGCCTCTTGCAAAAACCCTTTTGAACCTTGTTGGAATAGGTCAAAGCTATACCATAACCTACCAAAACCTACTTTTTTGTAGGGTCCCTATAAAATCCATATTAGGATTTAAGAAACAAAACAGTAGGGTATGGTAGTTTAAGGTAAGTCCCCAGGCTTACAAACCGCAGCTCAGTACCCGGCTCCTCGTCGCTCTCGTCCGGATCCTCTCGCTGCGGTGCCGGTTTGCGAGACGAGGCCCTGTGGCAAATTGCGTATGGCTGTTGCTTATATACAGAAGCACGTATACAGACGAACGTTTATATATGTATACCGAGCACCCGCACGTACATATACATACAGTATACTCGCACGCACACACACACACAGATACACATGAATTGTGCATATGTGTATGTAGATGTATTTTCACATGTTTTCATTCGCCGAGCGTTTGGGTTTAGGCTGTAACTAATTTTGTCTGTGTGGGTATGCGTTCGGCTGCGTTTGAGGCGAGGGGGGTTAGCAGCTGTAGCGTGTGCAGCTCCGGGCTGCGAGGTTTTTGGGGTTTGGGGGGTTTGGGTGGCAATGGTGATGATTCCCTTGCAGTTGCAACCGTTGCAGGAAGCGTTTGCAAGCGTATGTAGCCCTTTTGAGGGGAACCTGTTGCTGCTGCTGATATGAATGTCGTCGCTGCTGGTGTTGATGCCAATGCAAGCACCTGTTGCCGCTGCTGTTGCCGCCGCTACAGCAATGATCATATTGACAGCATAGATAGTTGTTGTGTCCTCTGGTCCGTTCAATAATTAAGCTCCGATCGGTTTTCACGGGGATGTCGAAGTCAAGAAGCCAAGTGCTAGAGCTCGAGTTTTTGTGCACTTCACATCAACAATAGAAGCAATGACAGCCAGCACTCGCAGCACTAATGCAGCTTCAACAGCGCCACAGCCATATGAAGAAAAAGGATGTGACGGAAAGCAGAACCCCAAACGTTCTTGTCTTGAGATACACTGGGGACACTGATCCCCGGAACCGCGTCAACAGGCTAGTTTTATGCTTGCGTTCTGTTGCTCACTGTGTTCTGCTTGTTTGGAGGCTTTTGAATATTAAGAACCTCAGAGAACGCAGAGAGCACTTCTGCAGCACGCGGCAAGTTAAGTGTTTAGGAGGTCAAAATAATGGATGTGAAAGCAAGGGTTGAGTTTCACCTGCAACTCCGGTTTGCCAGATATTCTCGAATGTTCCTCCAGCTGGGGTACTCTATTTTGGAGATCATGCGTAGAATCTCCACTCGTCTATTGCAAATACATTTCGTCTCCCCTAGCGCAGCATGAGTTTCAACCACAAGCAGCAGCAACAACAACACATAACAAGAACAAGACCACGACCGAGACCAAGAGCAACATCATCATCATCATCATCGTCATCCACCGCCAGTACAAGGGGATCTCTCGAGTAGGTCGGGACATCCAGCCCACAGTCGGCTGAGCAAGCAGTGCTTCGGTTCGTGGATCTAACGGTTTTGAAACGTTGTCCGAGGGCTCACAGGGTTTGGGGTTTTGAGAGAGATCGGGCTCGGGATCCCGAGTCCTCTTTGTGTTTGGCGGCAAGGCGCAACCTTGAGCTTTTTGTGGTCATGTTCTCTCCTGGAATGTTCAAGCTCGATGTGCAGTAGCAGCTGGTGGGGATGAGAGCTTTGAACTTGTGGCTCCCGCATGGCAGTCTCGCTTGTGTACATGGCAGGTATTCCGTCACCTCAGGACGGCGACCGCTCATGCCCAAGGCTAGAGAACACAAGGGAAGGAGAGCATTGAACTGAAGTCTCTCACTGTTGCACTGTTTCAGTACACGTGTGCACGTGGGATTACATGACCACAACACTTCTGCGCTTGCTGGAGGGCGGCCGGGGGGTCCGCCTCAACCCCACTGAATTAACAAGGAACCCTACTACATCAACCCTGAACCCTGTATGAGCCCTAAACCACGAACCCAGAACCCCTAACGAATGTGATATGGTGTAGTACTATATGGTAATATAGTAAAACATAATATATATATATACAGTATATAGTATATAGTATATACTGTAGAAACATGTAACACATTATAGTATATTGTAGTACACATGTAATATATCGAAGCATAAGCCCCTTAACTCTTGGAACTCTGGGCGTACCTTTTCACTCCCCGGCTCGGGCGCTTCTGCGGCTTTCGAGCTGCCGGTGCAGCCTTCCTGGAAGGCGAGGGTCGAGGGTTTCTAAGGTTTATAGGGTTTAGAGGTGTTTTTGGGGTGTTTTTAGGGTTTATAGGGCTTCTAGGATTTTTTTAAGGTCTTTAGGGTGTATAGGGTTTTTAGGGTTTACTAGGGTTTTTGAAGGTCTTTAGGGTTTACAGCAGGATGGAGCTTATCGGGATTTTAGTAGGGTCTTTGGGGTTTACAATAGGGTTTAGGGTTTCATTACAGGGTCTTGGGCCTCTTTTATGCAAAGGTTGCTGTTGCCACTCGTCACTCCGACTAGTAACTAGTCCAGGACTTCAGGAGTGCCAGAAAACACAAGGAAAGCAGTGCAGAGCCGCAGGAGCCAGAGTTGGGTTTTGGGGTTTGGGGGCCTTAGGGTCCGGAGGCGTAGAGTTGGGGCTTTATGGGGCTTCCAAGGGGCAGGGGCAGTTTTTGTTTTCAATAACGCGGCAAGTGCTGAGTGGTTGGGTTTCAATGCCTTGAGCGATGAAAACAATATTAGCTTGTGCCTGGGCTGCTGGCTCTGTCACGTGGAGCATTGCCGCTTGCAGGGACTTTTTGCCCAGTTGCCTTTTCGCGGGTCGGCTTTGCTGTCGTCGCAAGCGTGCTCGTGCACGTGCAACCATCGATGTTGCGGCCATGTTTGCAGGATTACCGTCTTTGTTGACTTCTAGAGTTGTAACAGAAAGTGCTCACAACATCTGTGTTTGCTGTATCTATGTGCCACATTGCTGCTGCCTCTGGTTCTGGTCTTTCGTCTTGCGCCACAGTCACATACCCATCCCTGAACTGCATGGAGCTTAGTGGTATAGCCTTCTTATGATGTCCGAAGTTAATAGTTTTGATCATGCCCTACGCTATAGAGCCGGCAATGGCACCACAGGTGGTATGGCAATGACAGCTTGCAGACTTACGAAGAAACGATAGTGCCCGTGTGGCTTTCCAGCTAGATTGGCACCTGCTGACCACGGTCCCTTGCTGAACCTTCGACAAGAGCTGTGGGTTTTCCAAGCTCTGTGGCTGCTCGCATCCGGAATGCTGATGCCTGAAGTCGGGAATCAAGAGCTTCGCAGGCCGAGTAATCCTGGCGCGCCGCAGCTTGAATTCTGAGGGACATACATGGAGGACGAAAAGACTGCACACAAATTCGGACCGTCCAAGCACATCGGAGCTCTATTGTGCTGCTCAAGTATGAAAGTGCATCGTGTTTGCCAGGAACATGTCCGCAACAACATAAAAGTAGTTGAGCTGTGGCTCTGAAAGCCTTTCGTTTATAAGATGTGACCTCCTACAGGTTACCGTTAACAGCTGCAGAAGAAACTCTGCACAGCCTACAGGATAAACATCAAGCTGGCGTCGACTGCATGAAACCGTGCTATCTCTTTCAACAATACGTGCATTCTACATATACGCACACAGACCTCCTTTTCAATGCACATTCACATACATACACAATATACACATTTTTAAGTATACACGGCATACGCACATTTACATACATGTTACATTTCGTACCGTACATACATTACATACACACATGGCAAGATAGATTCAACTGATCCAGCAGAAACTGCAGATGGTTTGGGGTTGATGGATGCACAGCCTCAAGAGGTGGGATACACTTGGGATCGGTTATGTTCGGTTTAAGATCCCCGTTACAAGGACTCTCACTTTGGGTTTACCCACCCATCCCCACTTCACCTCCGCAGCCCTTTGAATCACACAGGACTCGATTTCGCAAAAGAGAGAAACCCATATGCAAGAAACTCTCCCAAATTAACCAAGTCTGTGCAAAGATGGCGAAGCAACACCTAGAACCACGACAAGGCTTCAGAGGGAGGCGTCGACCATTAGGGAGCTAGCCAGTCAGTGACATCGTCATGAAATGTGGTGACGGCTTGGCTTCGGCTGAACAGCCAAGCGTGTGCACCCTGTCATTTATTTTGAACATGCCCCAACCGGGCTGCATGTCCTGTCGGCCAGTGACCGTCGTTGGACACCATCGTTGGAGTCGTTCCGTCCAACTTCGCCCTCCACGTTCCTCATCAACAGGGTGATAAGGAAGGTCTTTACGCTCTCGCAACTCGGACACAGCCAGACGAGGTTCTTGTTTCGCGTCGACATGCGAATTTGGTTCACCCGAGTCAGTCTCGTCTCTTAACAGGCAAAACACAAGTTAAGGCCACTCACTACGCCAGCTCGAGGTCCCCATGACAACTGCTGAGCCTCCTTTCAGAATCAGCCACAATTCAGAGGAAGGAGACGGCTGACGCTCAAAGACAACTCAACACAAAGATGGTGCCACACAGTACTCCGTCTCGGATGCAAAGCTGTATGGATTCATCTTTAGGGTTCGGGCTGGAAGTGGAGGGCTCGCAGATAGCTGACGATTCCGGCTGCTGGAATTCGTTTAACAACGGGATCACGGGATCCCCTATCTTCTGAGCCTCAGTTGTCCCTTCTCTGTCTGGCTCGCGCTCTTTGTCGCTGCGTGTCGTGTGAGCGGGGATCATCGACAGAAGTGCAAAGGGACTTGACAAACAAAGCTCGTCTCTTATACCCCGAGTCCTAAACTCTAAACACGGTACATCCTTGGTTTGCACATTGTTGGCCATGTGTCTCTGGAATCGTAGCCTTGGCCTCCTCAAAGAGCTCGGTCAAGGATCCTTGGTTAGCTGTTAAGGTTCTTGTTTAAGGTCCTACTGCAAGACAGCACTGTGTCGGCGTTGTATCTGGAAAGCTGAAGTTCTGAAGGGGTCGGCGGTACCGGAACGTGCGGGACTACTCATGGCACCAGCAGCAGTCGGTAACAGTGCTGCTGGATGAACGGTCGTGACACTGTCGTGACACAAAGCGCTGCCAACCGGCGACCTACGAGCATCCTGTCTGCCGTCCATCTAACCAAATGTCTTCAGGGATATCTGGAGCAAACGAAGCAGAACAGCTCAGGCCCTTCCCAATTGTGCATCGCAGTTAATGTTGATGTGGAATTAGAAAAAATGGATGTAGTAGTACGGCTACACGGAACTTAGTATGGAGGGGCCGTGTTAACAGCTACAGACGGACACACAACTTGCAAATCTGCAAAGAGCTTCTGACCGGCTGATAGCACAGACAAGTCACGGAACCATGGCCACGAGAAATACCCAATCGACAGTGATGAGCTGACGGCCAAACCCACAACAACATTGGAACAACTAGTCCGGCAAAGCGCGGGAATCAAAAACATTGCTGGAATCGCAGGCCGCATGTTGGGGTGATCTATGATGCATCAGCTGACGATGTAACACTGAGACAGCTAGGGCACTACACTGTCAACTGTAGAGGATCCTGGTTTGCTGTGCCTGTACGGCTTCGTCATGTTTCGGTTGCAGATCCTCAATGCTTCTGGGCAAACGACACCGTGCAACCAGTGAAGACACGCCAACGGTTCCGAACCGTCATGCTAACCTTCGCCGTCTCTCATAGTGTGGACTAGAAATCATCGTCATGTGGACTCCAAGTCCTAAGTGATAACCCTCCACCTCTGCACGAATCAACAGCATGGTCCTCAAGCCCCGTCAACAACAAGACTCTCTTGGAGTGCTTGTGATACTGTAATGACAGCCTTCTTGTTCAGGGCATCTTCATTCATGGACATGGACCGGACACATAGTTCAACAGTTTTTGTATTAAACCGATCCGTCAGCCGAGTTGTCGATTTTGTCGATGCTCCTTAGCTCCTCTGACCTTGGCAAAAACAAAGGGCATCCTGCAAAGACAGAGAACCCAAGTGCCCATAGTAGAGGATCAAGATGCCGTTTTTTTTGCAAGCTCCTAAATCAACGCGTACACCCTAAGCTCAAGCGGGAACTCTAGTGAACTGTGAACTCTAATTCCTTCACTCCACAACCAAAAGTCCCAGGGTCCGTTATCAAGCAGCCTGGCATAGCCTGGCTATACGTAGCTGAAGGGATATCCCGTACAGCCTTCAAACAGCTCTGGATACAAAGCTGGAAACCATAAGGCTACCTTTAGCCAAGATGTCTCCCTCAACCCTAAAACCTGAACCCCAGACTTGAGCCCAGCAGTAAACAACCCCACACCCCTAAACAAAAATGAACCTGCAAACCCCATACACACTATAATACGAGCCCTAACCCCTATGAGCCCTATATAAGACCGAAACATACCTAAACCCTAAATGCCAATAAGCCCTAATCCGAATCCCAAATAACCTATCGTTGTAAGGGCTCCTATAAGGAAATCATGATCAGGAACTCTAAACCCTAAACCCCAAAGCGTCTAAGAATCAGACTTCATGGAATCCCCCGAGACTCCAATATCCCTTAATTAGGAAATATACCTTAAATCATATTAGGGGTTCTACTATAATTTTAAGGTATATCCCCCAATTAAGGGATATTGGAGTCCCTAAACCCTAAACCCTAACCCTAATTTAAGGTACATTCCCTGATTAAGGGATATTGGAGTCCCTAGGTCTGTTGGGCCTTCCGAGCCCTGAGACGAGATGCGCTTCGAATCCGTAAGCGGGAGGACCGTCTGCTTCCTTTGTCAAGGCTTCTTGGGTTAAGGGCTTTTTGGATTGCAGGGTTCTAGGGCTTCAGGGTTTGGGGATTTCTTGGATTTATTTTTGTTTATACGGCTTCTGAGGCTTCTAGGCTTCATGGCGTTTGTTTGGGGGCTGCGTGGGGCATGTGGTCGGGCTTAAGCCTTTTTGGTTTATATGGCTTTCAAGGCTTATAGGGTTTGGAAGCTTCTTGGGGTTTGCAGGAATAAGGCTTCTGGGGCTTATGATGTTTTGGGGTTTCTTCGGCAGATAGCCGCTATCTGCCGGGCTTCTGGCTGTTGAGCTGCTTGGCAGCTTTTTTTCAATGCTTTTCTGGCACTGCTCCAGGCGTAATGCAACGAATGCAGCCCAGAACTCTGAAACACACCGCCAGCCCTTAACCCTGAACTCTCCGATGCTGTGAGCTTGGCATGCCTGACTTTGGCGACGTTTCTCGAAGTGTTTCACTGGAGTTTTTCCGGGAAAGCATTGCAACCTCTTGGGGGTTTCGGGTTGAGGGCATTCTGCGGTCAGGGAGCAGTTTGAACTCAAGCCACGACTTTCCGCCGCAAAGATCAAAGCATGGGCTTGCTCTCTTCCTGGGCTCTTGTGGCCTGCTACTTCTCGCAGTCTTCGGAGCGCCGCAAGCAAAAGCTGTAGGAGCTAGTTCCTGTCCTCACTAGCTTATTGAGGCTTATTGCTTTGTGTTGTTGCTTCTGTGCGCACAACTCACGCCAGGTAACATGGCGCACTCCACAGTTTCTCGAGAAGCCCGGCCAATTACACAAAGGAGATCAAAGGAGCATACCTCATACGGGCTTCGTCTAAGGATTGAAGGAACATCATTTTAAAAAAGGGGTATAGGCTCTTGGGGTTCGGGAAGCCGGGAAAACTCTATGTACACAACGAACGTTCTTCGCCGCTCTCAGAGTTTCGCCTTCGGCAGCCGTGCATGGCCGGGCTTGCCTTCGAACCTTGACCAAAGGTCACGGTGCGCATGACAGTTTCAGACAAGCCGGGATCCAAATACAACCCCCGCACATCCCTTGAAGTCAAAGCAGACCAAGTGCTGAAGGACTTCGAGTTTGAGCATTCAAGGTTCGAAACTGTAGGGCTTTTGGTTCAGCCATTGCACGTACTTACCCCAATTACACCTTGATGTCTGCGAACAGCAAAACAGGCGTATGCGCATCCCTCATCGTATTTGCCGAATGAATGCACGTCGGTAGCCTCTCTTCCCAGGCATAGTGCTCCTCGAAACCCACCTGAAGAGAAAGAGAACTAGAAGGAGGCAAACGATGACATTCAACATTGATGCTCAGAATAATATAACAAAGACTGGTCGTAGAAAAGCATCACCATCGTGGGTGGTAATAGGTTTCATGATAAGAGCGCACAGGCACACAGACAACGAGGGCGGCTGCAGCGAAAACAAAGCACGCCTCCGAGCCGGGACGCTCGTCTTCAACTTGAACACTGGGGGTCCAAATGCATACGAGTCATTGACTCCCTACATACGAACCTAGACTAAAATACGATATCTCGAAGCCAATAGCCTCACGGTAGAGCTCTGCGAAGGGAAGGCGGCTGTCTTCCTGTCACGTTGAGGCTGTACAGTTCTTCAACAATCCCTGTAGAGTACTCTTACAATCAGGGATACCAATGGCCTTGTTTGAACAGGGTTTTATGCGGCGCCCTGGGTTTTATAGTGTTCTACAGTACATGACATAGAACCATTTGTTAGTGCTTGTTACAATGGGGTTCTTGAACATCAGGTCCTACAACAAGATTCATAATGTTTCGAGACCTATGTTCTGCAATTGTCATAAGCTTCCAATGTTGCTTGTGGCATGCATAGAAGAACGACCCTACTCTACAGGAGTTTCGATTCGGGCCTAATCTTTGCTCAAGCTGCTCTGATGCGACGGCTACGATCGTTGCTTGCTACTGAATATCCGGCACAGTGGGGTTCCTGATTGAGGTTTGATGGTTGCAGGCGTACAAAGGGTTCTGCTGTCACCGATGCTTGCCACTGATTCTGCTCACGGCTTTTCTTGCTCTTTTTGTGGCTACCAGGCTGCCATTGCCGTGTGTCGCCAGCTTGGCCAGCGCGCATATTCCGGCACAGTACTAACGATGTTTAAATCAAGCCCGAAGGCTGAATCACTGAACAGTACACCAAAGCCCTAAGCTCTACATGGAAAAAGCTCCCCTCTACCCTTCATGCCCTTTTTTGGCCAAGAGCCTGCAAACTCTCGACCCTCACTTCATCTGCTGAAGCCTCTGAAGCACCGAAATCCGAGGGAGCGTGGTTGCCCAACTCCCGCAAACCCTTACCGCTTAGGGTTCAGGGTTTTGACTGAGCTCCCAGGCCTCGGGGTGACGCCCTTCCCTCATCTCCCGCAGGCATCTCTTCATGGCCTCGGCAGGGCCCCCAATTCGTTGTTTACATCCATCGTGGTTCATTCGGCTTTGGGTGTCTTGTGGGGCTTTGTACAACTTTCTCTGTCTACGGGGCTGTTAGTGTAGCTTTGCACAGTCATTCGTTTACGGTGTACTAAGCCTCCACAGGGCCCTGGCCCCAAGCGGCTTGAGGGGTTGTACTGGGATCCCTTAGGAGGTAGAGCGGCCTCTGGTGTCGACTCTCTTCTCCACTTGTGCCGATTATCCTGGCGCAGAGCCAGCTAATCTTCTCTTGAGCGCCCCGGTTATACCGGATGATAACCGAAGGCCTTGTTATACTGCCATAGTAGCTCCCGGGAGCATCTTACAGATTAGATGCGAACCTTCCTATGGTACTTTACACTAAGTTCCTGAACAACCAGCCACTTGGGGGTTTCAGAGTGATGGGCCTTGTACATCTCTGTCCTGCCTGCAACTGCCAGGGGCTGCTCCGAGGACTGCACCGGACCGGGAGAGAAGTTGCAACTATAGGTTGGGCAAGCAGAAGAAGCAGTTTCTGCAACTTCGTTTCTTTCTTGCAAGAGGCCTGGCCTACACTGCTTGATCTCTGACATTCAACAATCTCAAACATCGGCATATTGCTCATCACAGCGTTACCGGAAAAGTGCGCAAGATTCGTGAAGGAAAAACAGCTCCACAAGCAGCTCTAGCTGGCAAAGTGCACCCGCGTCATGGGACATGTGATGTTGATATCCGCGGAATAAGTCCAACTGACATCCCAAGCCATGTTGGTCCTGGACCTTCATAAACAAACTTTTATAAACAAGGCAAGATGAAGATAAACGTATACCCAAGAAGATCAAAGATGAAGAGCAGAAAAGATAAAAGAGAATGTGAAGATCTATTGTGAATAAAGGTATATAAAGATTAAGACACGGTTAAGATAAGACTAAGATAAGATAAATACAAGATGAGATAATTGCAAATACAAAGCTAGCGATTCACAGAAAGCTAAAAGTTAAGATGAAGATAAGACACATCAGACACATATAAACAAACTACAAACCATATGAAACATGTTACTGAACAAATAAACAAATATGCATATCTCTCTCTGCGGTTGCATATCTATACATAATTAAGTAAATACTTATTCTGGCAGATACACAGGTAAAGATACAGTCGACCATAATGATAAAGTAACAAAGGTAACGTTTAATCTGCGACAGTAAGATAAGATGACCCCCAAATTCGACTCCAGATAGTAGGATCAAAAAGGCCAGAAAGGCCCGGACTACCAACAAAGGCGCCTCATTCGGAAACCTCTACTTGAAGTGCAGCCTTAGCGCGCACATCGCAACGTTGAGCACGGTCAGGCCCATTAGGCTCAAGGTAAAGCCAAGCTGTCCGGCTTCCTTCACCTGGGTAACAACTTTTGGGCTTCCTTTCGGGGCTGCGGTTCAGCAATTCTGGGGTTAAGCGGGTCCGGGTTGGGGGACAAGTAGGGACGGCTGAAACCTCACCCGAAGCAAGGGCACCAGGTGCCCAAGGCTTTGTAGGGTTCAACTTGGTGGAAGTGTCTACATTGAGCAGTATAGCGCGCAAAATGTGCTGGGCTCTTATTTGTTGTGAGTTAAGGGTTTTTCGTAATTAAGGGATATTGGGCGCTCTCGGTTGTCTTATCTTCATGCGGCACAAGATGCACCGACGAGCTGGACATCCGGCTTTTCCACCTGATTCGCAGCTTCTTGGGTGTCAGAAGAAGGATATTCCACACTACACATTCGTGGCCTTTACCACCACTGAAACGGATTCCTAGCTGTCTCTGTTGCAACCTCTTTAATACTGTTCATGTCGGGTATTTTCGGGAGCAAGCCGGGTGCAACAATAGACTTCGTAAACAACCAACAGCTTCCAGGCAAACGCCTAAGCCCAGGAATTCCCTGTCAAAATCTCGCACTATTGCCAACATCACCTGCGAAAGGCACCTGCGCAAGCATGGTCGGCACCTTCAACTCGGAGTTCAGTCTCAGCATCTCAGCTTTGTCGGACAAGCCTTCAGCATACACCTGCAGCAACGGCTGAAGAAGAGCGGACAATGGACAGCAGATTTTGTGATGCCATGACTAAGCACTAATGCTGCTGGCCCCTATCCACGGTGGCTGTTGCGTACGACTATTACCCCTAGCTTCCGTTTCCGTACGAGTATATGACTGGTCGAGAACGTTCAGCCTGAGCCCGCGAGCCGAGCGACGACGTCTGCGCCGAGATCCGCAAAATCTCGACACCTCGTATCCAAGCAAATGCGGTGAACAAGGCATGACTGCCTTAAAGCGGTGACATGTTGCGGCAGCCAAGAACGCGTTTCCAATCAAGCCTCAACAACCCTAACATGTGGATTATGGACTTGAAGTGCCTCAACAAATGTCTCAGATTACATATAGGGACGCTATCTATCTATCTATCTATATATATATATATATGCATGTATATATATATATATATAAATATGCATATATATGTATATATATATATGTATATATATATATAATATGCAGTACAGGATGCAGGGCGCTATGCAATCCAAGCTTCGGAGGGTCAGGTGGTCCTTGGGGGTATTATTGCGGTCGACTTTTCCTTTCATCAATTATTGTTACCAGCGTGAATGCTTGATCCTGCAGCTACCATTTCTGCGACAGAAGTGGTAGTTGTTGTCGTTCCTGAGCGATACTTTTGCTTTAGTCAGGGCTGCCAGAAATCCTATGAGTCGCCTCGCGAGTGCTTCCTCAAAGCCACCGTTGGAGGCAGCATGGCGGCAGTCGGTCCTTGAGCTTTTCTTTTATGGTTTAGGGGGTTCCGGCGCTCACACTCGGACAAGTGGGTTTTACGCTCTCACAACTCGGACAAGCCAGGCGAGGTCCATGGTACGAGGTCGGCGTGATACTTGAAAGATCTGCCCTGGCTGCTCTGTTCCAGACCAACAAAACCAAACAGCCAAAACCAACAGATGACACCCTTCACAGAGCTCCGCTGAGTGCCGCAACAGCCGTAGGGGCTAATCTACACGGTAGGTGGCAGTTACACAAGACTTCAGAAGCACAGCTTGTCGACGTCTTGTCAAGTCAAGTGCTACAACGTCCACTGCCTGGCACGACAAGCAAAGGCCGCAAGGCTATAATTCACCAATACACATATCCTGCCAGGCTGAGGACCGCGGATTCGCGCAAACTCTATGGGGAGGCCTAGCACTGCATCAATAACAGGGGGCACACCAAGGAATCCAACGGGAGTCGCGACTACTTCCGGACATCGGGTGAAACAGGATTCATTCACATTGCTGCTCAGTACTTCAGGAGGTCAAGAAACTTCTGCCAGCCGGTTTAACATCTCGTTTTGATGTAGCTCCGGTAAGTCAGTTCTTGTCATCGTACCGCATCGAGCCGCGGCCACATCGAGCCACTGAGAGGGCCTGGAGGCTACAAGGGCCGTGTAGCGGTCCAGTCTTCTTGTGCAGTCGTTGACGGTCCGTCAATTTCCACCAAGTGGACTGTGTTTTAACTCCGTTGTCTCTTCTGCACTGACGGACGCGCGACTGTCCCGCTCTCAGTCACTTGCCTCGTAAACCAGAGACATACAAGTGGGTTTTAGGGTTCGGGGTTTCGACTCTAGCAGCGTGGGCAACGGTTCAGGGTTTAGGGGGGCAGGGTGCGCAGGCTAGCCCAGAGAAGGTTTTGTAAGGACTTGCAGATGGATTTGCCTGTCGGAGCCCGCTCTTACGATGTTTTGGTCACGCGGGGTGCTTGCATGTAGTGCGAAGGGCTTGGGGTCTTGGTTGTGGGCTTATCTGGTGATAAAACACCCAAATCTTCCAACACCTGAAAACAACCAGAGCTCTTCCAAACATGACAAGGATCGAGTACATTGGATAATCGGGATGCGCGGTTCATAGCGTAGAGAGCCAGTTTTGATGGCAAGCCCGACACGACGCTGAGTTCGCGCAAAATGATGGCTCCGTCGGCCGTGCAAAAACAACCCAGGAGGATGCTAAAGGTCGCAACGATTGAAACGTGGTGCTATTGTGGCAACAGTATTGATACTCATAGTTACTCGTTATGTACGCGGTTCGCCACGCGACTAAGCCCTAAGCGCTAACCCTGGAGCCCAATCCTAAAGCCAAGACCAACAACCCTGTCCCGAGGAGAGGGCCATTCGGGAAGGTAAGCTTGATTGCTGTGGGCACATGCTGCTAAAGAAGCAATCCACAAGGCCCGAAGGACCCAATAATCTCAGGCACTCGGGTTTAGCATAGTAGTGTAGGTCAGTACTAGCAGCTAGGGAGAGTATGTGATAGTAGTTAGTAGTAATTGTCATCTAGGTGAGTATGCAGGCAAGTATATGACTCTTGGCTACTTGGTGTTTTAGGCATTTAAGGCGAATGGATGCATTCATGCAAGTTTGCCCGAACCCGAGAAAACTTAAAATCATGCAAGCCCGAAACTCTGTGCTCTGAACCTGCCGTCCCAGTGTAAGCCCGATAACATCGCAAACCGACTTCCACCAGTCCTTCCAATGATCACGAGATCCTGGCCTCAGCCGTGAAACTTGCTGTTAACCACTGCTGACTAAGCAATGCCTTTTGTAGTCTTCGTGTCGCTGCTGTTCCTCGATTTGCAGTACTGTTGTGCATACCACGACTCGTGAGACAATTGCTTGTATTCTGGCTACTGTTGTCTCAACAAGCTTTACCGCTGCTTCTGTTCAACTTGAAATCGCGCTTCATTGCCCGAGCCCGAGGCCTTCCTTTCGAAGCTCCTCTCGCGCTGCGAGCGCCGCAGCGAGGCGCTGGCACGCCTCCAACGCGCGCACATGTGTTGAAAAAACATGTGGCTTTGAATGTTTGGGCCGTAGGCTAGTTTGGGACTTCGGGCTTCGGGGTGTTAGGGTGTCTGGTATAATCAAGCCTTCGGAATGCTTAGGGTTTTGGGTCGGCAGGGCAGAAGAAAAAAGCTAAGGAACCACTGAAGTTCTGCTAGCCACTCAGTAGCATTAGCTTGTACTAAATCTAAATCCTGTGTGAGATGTACCCGGAGTCACAGGTAGGACAACGGTTGGGAGTTTGAGCACACAAAATTGTTCGAGCATGCCGAAGGGACCGTTCACGGTCGCTGCTATTTCATACAAAGAGTAAGCCTGAGAGGAACAGGACCTATTTGGGGTCCAATTTTAGAGCTGCAACCCCTGAACTCAGCATGATACGAGTAGGCATGCAGCCGGACTTCATGGCTTTAATAATTAGAATAGGGTTCCGTTTAAAGGGGTCTATAAGGATTGCTATAAGGGTTACTTGAGCTCTTCCGTGCCCTGCAGGCTAAGCGCAAGCCTCTTCCCGCTCGACGACAGCCAGGCCCTCCCAGGCGAGGTGGGCTTCGCAAAAAGGGGCCGTAATAATTGGAATAAGATTTGGGGGAGTATTATACGATAATTATAATAAGGAGCCCGCAAAACCCTATTCTAAGTATTCAGGGTCTTACATTATATAGTGTTAGGAATGCCTTTGTGTATCTTTGGGTTGCCACAAGCAGGACTGGAAGGGCTCCAAAATTGGCTTGTAGACTAGCAGGCCTTCATCACAGTATGGGGTTCAAGATATTAGGGTGGGTTTCCAGGGTGTATAGGCGTTAGAGGGACAAGGGCTTATGAGGGCTAGGGTCTCAAGGATGCCGCATCACTGACCAGCTGTGATGCACTCAAGTGCGCGGAATCTTCTGATTCTAGAACTCGTGATAATGGGGGACCAGGCCCAACCTCAACCGGACCGGAGGAATGAGCAACCTCTGTTTTGAGACTCAAACCTTCGCATGGGCGCATCGCTTTGGATAGCACTGGTCCTCGATGGTGATGCCCGCGAAGCCTGGCATAAAGGCCAAGTTAAGGACCCAGGGTTGTCGGTCGAGTAGGCTGCAGGACTTGGGGCTAATTGCGGCCTCGCTTTACATGCGATGTCCATCAAAGGCACGAGATCACAATTCTGGCATGTGGTTGGCTTGTCGGCATCTTGCTAGAACTTAGACAAGGTGAGTCGTCACTGCGTTGCTGACTTTGGTCACGGCTTCGAACCTGCTGCTGCGTACCCCCGAATGGTTCGCCGAACATTTCCGCTGCCGCCAAATCCTGTGTCACCATCGCCGATCACGCACCTTTGCTCCCCAGGACTCCCACACCGTGCTGCACCTTCACACCCTAAGAAATCCATGGTGCGCCCAATCTAGGGATGCTTTGCAATATTAATCATGGATGGAATCGGAGGGACCTTCCCACAGTCGTCGCTATCCGAGCGTTGGGAGCCCGCATTTTCCAGCACGTGGAGGTGGGTTTGCGCTCCACAGTTGAAGCCGCCAGGTATGATTCCCTGAACATCTGCAAAACGCTTGCTTTGCTCACCGCTGCCAGGCGCAGCATCCCCTCTACAGATTCTGATGACTGCAAGGTCCTTTAACCCGAACACTGGACCCACCTTCAAGTCAAAAACTCGCCACTACAGACCATGAGTTGTAAACTCCTCCAAATCCGAAACCTCCTAACAGGTCGAAACACCAAGTGATGACTTCACAACTCACACAACTCCTAAATTTTAAACCCCTAAATCTTAAGCCTTGAAATAACTAAGCTCAAGGCCATCAAGCTGCATGCTGGAGCCAACGGCCGCACAAATGTTGGAGCCGACCTGCGCCTGCTGACGATGTGTCGTGGGCATATGTCTTGGGAAGGAAGCGAGGGAGGGAGGGAGACGGACGAGGAGTGCGGGAGGGGAGGGGAGGGGAGATAGATAGACAAGTAGAGAGACAAATAGAAGGATAGACAGCTAGGCAGACAGATCGATAGACGGCTAGAAAGAGGCAGATCGAGAGATAGAACGCAAGAAAGACAGACAGATAGATAGATAGATACACAAATAGGTTAAGATTATCTGGATAGCTAGGTAGATGGATAGACAGATAGATGGATGGATCAATACGAGTAGACTGTTAGACTGGTTGTTGGGCAGGTAGGCAGACAGATCGGTAGTAAACACATGTTAGGGGTATACTAGCCTCAAAACTAGCCACGCCAGAGAGGCGGACAGGTGAGCACACATAGACGGACACCCTACATCAAGTACTGGCGGTGGCAGTAGCTCACTCTGACAGGTCGAAATCAACAAAAACACACCGAAGTTCTGGAGACTCGTCGAGGCGAGCTGAAATTGCCCACCCCTAGACCGTACAACCCCTGCTGCCCAAAGCCCCAAAGCCTGCTCAGCGTAGGAAATCAGACCAACATCCGGATCTGAGCTGGGAGTCGAGTGGCGGGGCTTTCTTACACAGGGCTAATTAGCTTAGTTAGGGGTCTTTGAAACGAGGATACGGCTATTTCGTTGTACACATTGGGACCTCCTTTCTCTAACTGCCCCGCGCCATTGGCTGTCTAAGCATGTTTTGCCGAGAACCTTGCCGCGCAGCTGTGAGAAGTTTGGCTAATTACAAACATCGTGGCAACCAGTTGAAGCCGTGACGAAGCCGTGATGCGAAACCGGCAGACGGAAGGTGCCCCATACCGTGAATGAGCATTGAAACCAGCATTGAAGAGCAACCTTTTCAAAACCGGCAGCACAACATGGCGGTATGGCGTATATATGGCCCAGGCACAAGCAAGCTGAGTCGCGCTGACAGCAAAGCCGCTCATAAAACATATCGGAAATCCAGCTCGTTGGATCAGCACCTAAGTGGGATCTTGGATGAACCGATTCCGATTAGGGTGGTGTAAGGTTCCGTGAAGTCGCAGGAAGCTGCTACTTCAAGGTGCAGTTGTGAACTGGAAACAGGCAGACGACGCAACAACTCTTTTCGAGGGCTCAGGGTATGGGAGACTTTCATCATACGAGTATCTACATGCCCGCTTGCTGACGAGGACCTGCTCTGCAGGCTTCATCAACCCTCTGAAGCCAACCCACGAAAGTGCGTCTTACTTCCAAGCTACGAGAGAAAAATAGAACAGCGTTCCTGGCAGTTAGCTCGATTGACTTGATGCTTGTACTGCTTCTTCTTGGCGCGTGGCAGCCGAGAGCGCATCGTGGCAGGCTGGAATCAGCTCGCAATGGCCGTCACCGCGTGCCTACTGTGGAAGTGGATCATGACCAAGAGGACAGAAATATATTGAACGAAGTTCAAACCTTGAAGAGTAAATGGGAGCTTCGTACCCTCCAACGTTTTGGAGACTGAAGTGAAGATTCGGACACCCGAGAGAGGGGAAAAGGATGGAAGAGGAAATTCTGGGCCTCGAGCCACTAATTAGCCTGGTTATGTGTAGTGATCTAAACAACAAGTTTCTTTGCTGTTAAAAATGTTACTGTAGGGGCCTAAATAATTACCAGCACTATTTTTGGGGGTTCCTTATTATAGCTACAGGTTAGTGGCCCCCCAGACCCGATTCTAATTACTAAGGCCCCTAGTACGCTCCTCTCAGTTCTCCTTGTTTGACCTTCGCCCTGGCCCTGTCCTCTGCCAAAAGCTCCCGCAGGCGCGTGGCCGGCGACATCCCAGCACTTTCGCAGTTTGACCACGGCTCGGCTCGGATGTTTGGTGTGACGGCTCCCTGTGATGGCTTTTTGGGCTTCAAACGCGAAGGCTAAGTGTCAGTATGTGTGTGTAAAGGATATAGTATTGCATAATATCAGTGTCGAACTGTCAGTTTGAGGTTAGGCTGCTGGAAACTCCAAGTGCTAGCATGTCTTGCCTACGAGCTTTCTTGGGTGGCGAAGCAAACTCTCACTGAGCGATTTTGAGCTTTTGAACATGAGGAGCTGAAAGAATAACTCGCGCGCAACCTGCGAAAGCCCAACCAACGGACCCATCCATGTCAGTAAGCCCCGCACGAGGGGGAAGGTGTTGGGTGGGATTGCAGCCTCAGGCTGGCACAGTGTGACGATCGAAGCAATGTGCGAAATTCCCTTCACTGAGTGCTAGTTGGGGTAGTAGTTAGAACCTACTATGTTCTATATACTGTTACTGGATGAATAGAGAAGAGCATCGTTCCTGAAGCCTGGGATGCAGAGGTCCGACGTCAACGAGCTAAATCAGGCCGCAAAGCTCTGTCTTGTCCACAGCTGACTTTGGCGATGCCTTCCGCGATGGAATATTGGGCACGTCCTTGTGCTGTCACGCAGCAGCGGCAGCTTAGCTCAACTGCGCACGCACCCTTCGTTATATATTTTGTGCTCTCCTGGAAAGCCAGAGAGAGAGAGAGAGAGGAGAGAAGAGAGAAGAGAGGAGAGAGAGGCAGAGAGAGAGAGAGAGCGAGACAGAAAGAGAGAGAGAGAGAGAGCGAGCGAGAGAAGAGGGAGAGAGGAAGAGCAATGGAGGCAGGGAGGGAGAGGCAAAGCGCGAGAGAGAGGGAGAGATATGTGCATTACATTGCCTGCTCACAAGGACGCATCTTACATCGTGCTCCATTGCTACCTGTGAGATGTGGGGAAAATACATCGGATGATGTGGCTACCAAGCGGCGACCAAGAGTCAAGCTAGCACTGGAGGGTTCTGTGAGTTGTCGACCCATAAATTCTGAACCCTACCCCGCATGCTCCCGTCCGGTTTTATAATACAACAAGTGTGCGCGAGCTAAGGATGCGTTCGGAGTCCTTCTCCATAAACATCACCTGAGATCACGGCTCAGCTGTCCGACTGTGAAGCCGTGTGAAAGCGTGCACGCACCCGCAGCAAGCAAACAAAGAGCATCAGCGACCAAGCACCACGATAAGATCCATGACACAGTCCACTGTGCCACTCGTGTACCGAAGGTTTGCCGCCAATATGCCACATACACACTCCAATGAATAGCGGAACTAACGGAACAGCACAAGCAAACCCTGAAGCCGGAAACTCCAAACCCGATAACCCTAAACTCCTAAACGCGCAAACCCTATGACGAAAGGCCTCACAGCGTCCAAACTCCTCAATCCTAAACCCAGCAAACGAATCCAGACCCTGAGCCTGGTGCCCCAAAACCCGCCCAGCACTGGCTTCACTGGGCTTTCAGGCCGGCATCATACCGATCAGAACGAAGAGAAAGCCGATGGCTGCGACGCCAACCTTCCCCAGTGTCTCGGCAGCTTTTGTCAACCCTCCGATGCGTGTCTTTGTGAGGAATGTAAATGCTCGATGCATGCTGTCCACTTGGAAAACGTACAGGCGACGCAGGACATGAACGAAGCTTTCAGATTCTGTTGCAAGGATGGGTGCCTGTGTGTGTGCGCCTCTCTGACTGTCTCTAATCGCAATAAACACGAACCAACGAAACACGAACCGTACACCCGCAACAGTAAACGTTCAGTAAATGCTTCTCGCTATCCAGCGGACTGGATTCCTGCATTAAAATTGAGGCACGAAGTTGGAGGCCACACCGCACAGGAGTTCGGTAGAATCTAAAGGACCGGCAAAAACCATAGCAGTACGATCCTTGCTAGCACAACCTCCCCAACCCCTTTGCCGAAACCTTCAAGGTACCCATATTGTTTAGGAAGTACTCAGAGACAAAAACCATCCAATGCCCATGAAGCTTTGGAGCTTCGGGATTCCACCCCCAAGAGCTGCTCGTAGCAATACTTAACAGGCTCGTGGGTAGTAGTAGTAGTAGTAGTGGTAGTAGTAGTTGTTGTTGCAATTAGGGTCACAAGTGCCCAGTCTTCGGGGATGATAAGTTAACTATGACAATCCTCAGTCATCTTACAAACCTACTTATCACTACCTCCATGCGATTCTTCATCTAAGCCTTGAGCCTCAAAAGGCCCCAAACCCAAACGCAGAGCCATCTTCTAAACGGACTGCTAGCTAACCTTTGCAATTATGGTAGGGTTATATAATCAAACCCTAGACCCAACACCCTAAACCACAAAAACACTATAACCACCCCAATAGGCAAAGGCTCCCTACTCGGCTTCGAAGAAACTCTCTGAAGTGCCCAAATCCATTGCCTCTCGCGGCGGAGTTGCATTGACCTCAGGATCTTCGGGTTCTTCGAGGTTTCAGGGATCTGTGGGGCTTAGGGTCTAGAGGGTTTCAGGGATTTTTGGGGGTTTAAGGTTTAATTTATAGGGTTTCAGGGATCGTTGGGGTTTGGGGATCCTTGATTCCCGGCTCCACCGTCAACAACCATAAAGGTGTGGGAGATCCGGGAGATCAGGTTGCGAGGGTTTCGATAGGGGATTACACAGCTTGCTGGTGGGGCGTTGAACCCAGAGAACACAGACGCCCTTAAGTACGGAATTTTGTGTGGGACTGTAGATTCCATCGTTTAGGGCTGCTGGGTTTTCTGGGTGCCTGCAGGGCGTGGCGAAGAATGAAGAGATATATACATATATAGATATATATACATATGTATATTTATTTCTTTATTTGAGGGGGATACTTACCCTTGAAGCTTATCTCAGACAGAGCCTTCACAGAAGAGGGCCATAACTCGGATTTGTCATGGAAGCAACCAAGTATCACAAGAGGTTACTTAGGGTTTAGGGTTCAGGGCTTGGAGTTTTTATGCAGACTGAGTCGGGAAGACTTTAAGTACCGTTTAGACTAGTTATAGTTCTCTCACTGAGTGCAGGATCCTAGATATGTTTCTCTGGTACATGGATGCTCTCTGGGATTGTTGACTGAAAGTCTGAAACCCTGCGAACCACACTTGCTCCAAAGAGGTTCCATGGAATCCTGAGCTCTCAGCTCCCATGTACTTCCCGTAGACCTCAGAATGCGAAATCACGTAGTAATTCATCGCTCGCTGATGGGCACGGGCAGAGCACAATGAGCAAAAGCGTCTTGACGTTGCCCTAGGGGTCATGTAGCCAAAAAGTATATACTTTGGCCTCAGAGTACACTCCCTATATAGGTACATTGGGCGCAAATTATGTACTGTTTGGATACATGGACCCCTTAGGGTTGCACTGTGACACTATTATGTGCACGGTTCAGTTTTCATATGGCATGGTCCACAAGCTCAGACAAATCTAGTACGGCGTGTGCCCTGCGGCAGCGGCATGGGACTGCCGGAGAATCCAATTCGGCCCGGGTGCGCCGATGACGAAAGTAATGCCCAGGTTCGTGAACTCGTGGACCTGAGAATTTCTTGCCACTGAAAGACAAAAAGCTTCGGCAGCTCTCTAGTTTACGGATATTCTCTAGATTTTGGATATCTATATTCTATAAACGTAACCCAGGCTTGCGGGTCTCTAGCTGGTCTGGCAGGCATCAATACTTACATGGTACCTGTGACTTGTGCACGCTTCCAACCCAATTTGCGGCAGGAACTGGGCCCAGGCGGTGTAGTAGTTCCCAAGTCCACACGCCTCATGGGCACGCACATTTTCCCTCGTCTCACGGCTATTTCCAGTTGGCCACAGTTCTCGGTCGAGTTTTCTCCAGGGCGGGCCTTCACGGAAAACGTGGCGACAATGTTGCCAATCCTCAGCTGGGAATGCATCGAAACACCCGCACAATTGACTGAGGCCGCACGTGGAACGCCACTTGCTGCATTTGCTGAGCAGCTTCTCTGCTCGTGGGCCCGTGGGCTTGCACCAATGCCCACTCCATGCATGGCTTCTGGTACTGTTCTAGAACAGCACCAGTCACCACGCACTGTAAAAGACTATGCGCCTCTACGTGCAGCCGAGAAGCACAAACAGGAAACCCGAGATCAGGCCCTCTGGGGCAACGTAGAAGCCGGAGCCTCCGGTCGCAAGCTTGGTGGCGAGTCTGCATGTTCACAATTCGTCTTTGGCTTAGGGAGCAATGATAGAGAAAAACACCATTCGCCGCCGTCGGAGCAGTAGCATGATAGCACATGAACTTGCGGATGTTAGGAGCATAAACGGAAATAGTGGTCCCAGGCAGCGTTGTCCTCGGACTCGTGTTGCTCTGAAGCTTGAAACATGGACGGAAGGCAAACATTCCTTTCGCAGAGACCTGGAGTCAGGTTGCCGGATCGACCTTGAACTCCCACTGCCTCTCCTTGCGCATGACCTCGCAAGTTACCCAACCCTGGGAAGCATCCGGGCTGCGAGCTTCGGAAGTCGTCAGACCAGACCTGGCAAGACTCGAGAGCTCTACTGGAGGTGGATGCAAGCCGCTGAGGCTGAACGGGTTTAGGAGTTTAGGGATTATAGGGTTTTTAGGAGTCTAGGGTTTAGGGCTTAGGGATCATATACGACAAGAAGTGTTGTCGCACGGCCACGTTCGAGGGCTTCAGAAGCTGCGTTCCATGATGATTTGATTCGACCCAAGGGGCTGCGACACTCCAAGCCCTATAAGTCAAAGTTCCTGAACCCAGCTTAGCAAAAGCACTTGGAAGTAGCCAGTAGGAAACCCTATACACCCTAAACCCCTAAAAATTAAAAAGTCTTAAGAGGCTCAAACTCATCGGAGTGGCGTTCCGCACAGCAGCGCACATTAGACCGGCGAGCCTCGGAAGTTCGAAGATAAGGAAATCCTACCCTAAACCCGAAACCTTGATTATATTTATTTATATATATGTATACATATATATATGTATACATATATATGTATACATATATATATATATATATATAAATGTATGTATATGTATATGTAAGCCCTCAACCCTAAGACGGAAACGTTAGCTTGCACCGGGCAAGGCTGCAGAAGAGGAGATTTTGCAAGGACCAGCCCCCACGCCGAAAAGAAGAATTGGTCGTGACCGTGTTCTGTTTTCAACTTGGTGAGGGCATGTTGAGCAAAACGCGACATGCTCTCACATATAATATGATCTTTGGACCGATGAACCGTTCAAACATCAGTGCTCTGAGTGTGCACAGGTAGAAAGCCAAACACACGATACTGTTGTGCAGTTGACGTAAGATCCTTCAGGCCCGCTATTTGCTGGCCCTAAAATGTGCACCACAGGCGTAATTGCAAGGGGTTGGTTGCTTCCGGAGCACACGGTGTTTTTGCCGTCAGCTGCGGAATTCCTCTCGTGAAGATGCAGAGTCATTCAGGATTTTCCGTAATCTAAATGTATTTCTGAATCTAGGTTATCACATACGGCATGCGGAGTATGCTTGTGCGACACCCGGGCGCTGAGGACAGCACATGATTCCGCTGCACCTCGGGAATTGAGGCGTGCTGACGTCTCTGGATATGCTATGCGTACCCCTATGAACCTTCTTGTATTCCTAAAGTTCGGCTGAAGCTTGAATTTGTCTGCCAAGCCACTGGTACCATTGGAAAACGAGGCCGTCATGGATGTCATACTTTTTGGCCTCGGCAGCTCAACTTGGTTGGGGGAACCGGCACTCGACCAGGGTAGCTGTCTGGAGGTTCTTTGTTGATGCTTTTGCAGCTGCTTTGGTCTTGGACCATGCGTGGAGTTCGTGGTTTCTTCTCATGCTCTGAGTGCGAACTTCGCAGCTGCGGCGATCTCCCGTGTGCTCTCATGCTAGTTCTACTTCCGGGTCCGGTAGCCAAGTAGTCCAATATGCCCACCGCCAGGACTTAGACTTGTCCTGTTGCCCTGATCTCAAAATTGCAAGCCGCCGCAGCGGAACCGAGCCATCTGTCTGCTGAGCCCGGGACAGGCACAAAGTATGAACCTTCCGGGGTGTCACCGGTATTGCTGCTGCTGCAAGAGCACGGTCATGCAAGGTTTAGCCGCTTACCGCCGATCCGGTGGTATCATTGTAGCTGTAGCTTTGCAGCGCGACGGTCTACAAACAAATATGGCCGGAACCATAGACACTGGCAAACGGGGAAAAGTCAACTGCACGGACATGACCCTAGGGTCAGGATGCAGGAACCCATCTGTGACCCGCAGTCGAATCAAATTATTTCGGGAGCTCTCCAACGATTCAGTGCCAGGGGGCCGTAGAGCAGCGCCTTGGTTTTGGTGATGAGTGTACACTTCATTTATATTATAAAAAGATAATACATGGTATTGTGCTATCTTATTGTGTTCGTGCTGAGGCCAGCTTTCTTGAATTGAAACCCTGGGACGCATGCAGAAACAACAGGCTTGAGTGCACATCAAGTGTGAGGTCCACATATACCATGCTTGCGTTCCAGCTCCTGAACACAAGTTGTCGTGGACATTGGTATGGACCATCACACCCTCAAGCACGTCTGGTTTATGTATGTTTTCAACATTCGTTTGTGCACTAGCCAAGCCATGCCCGCAACGGCTCAAACGCTCCGTGCAGCAAAGTTACACAAGCCCTGAGCATGTCTTTAACATCAACATACAGAAGTCTTTCTGCCCTGCAGAATTTTATGCAAATTGTGCTAACTTGAGTGTGCTATGGCTCAGCATTTTCTTTGTTGAGTAACATGCTTTCGTAAAGTATGTTATGCTATAGCGTGTCCGCTCGGCGACAGATTGTATTGTCTAGAGTGTTCGTCCACCAAGATGCGGAGGCCAAGACAGCGACGAAGCCGGCAGCTTGCATGGCTCAGATTTGCCAAACAATCTATCTGTAGGAGGTGCTGAAGAAGCTCAGGTCGAATCTTGATGGTGCTTTCGGCTTCTACCCCGACATCGGAGATCCTAAAACCCGAACCTCAGGCGCTTCAGGGCGTTCAGTGGCCGCGCAGGCAGAAGCCATGTCTAGCTGGTCTAGGTCACACTTTGGCTCTGCATGTGCTGCCGTTCAACAGCCGTTTTGACCAAGACTGTACTAATCACACCCTAAACCCTAAACCCTAAGGGAACAACCCCAAAGGAACACAGGTATCGATTCTAACTGTAGGTCAACAGCTCATGGTTTAAGGCTAATAGATAACCTGCGCGGGTTCCTGACTGGCGGTTTAATCCTGCATTTTCAGCCAAGCAGACGCAGCAGGTGGCAGACTCCAGCTTGCAATGACGTGGACCTTGGGCTTACTATATCGCTAAGGGGCCCGGGGACCGAAACCCTAAACTTTCTACCTTGCTATTCTGATAAGCCCACTCAGTGCAATCATCAGCTGCAACTGTCATACACTGCTTAGAACCTGGCAGACCATTCATTAAACACTGCATACTGTTAAATGTTGCATGTAGCTTGCAAGCTGCCGCGCCACGAATCGGTCCGGTATTCAGCAACGAAACGTCACACGGACACGAACTCCACATCATGGCTCATGGCGCAGACAATGCCATTCAACTGCATCAGCACAGTTAAGCTTCCAGACATGCATGTGTTACATGCTGCATCATCTGGACAGCCCTACCTCCAAAACCTGCCGAATGGCTTTTTATCGCGCGGTGTTTTCGGCATTGTCTAACACAGCAACATGTAATGAAGCCTTGATGCCACCTCAGAATGGGAGTCCCAAGGAACCACGAGAGCCTTTCTTGCATCCGGGCCTGGGAAGGCGGCAGAGAAAGGTACGCAACGCCCTAATTCATAATTATGAGATATTATGAGTGGGCCTTGAGAACGGGGGCCTCTAAGATTGTTCCTGCAATGTAGCCCAGAGGTGCCCTGACTTGCTTCGTCCACCACCATGCTCGGAGGGAGGCACTCTTCTTTTCGACGCGAGCGTCGCATGTGATTCGCCTTGCATCTGCATTCTCTGGACAGGCTGATCTTCTGAAAGCCATGGTATGGAGTTTGTGAATCACAAGACCAGAACTAACTAGTAGGTGTCTCTCGATGACTCAGGGATCAGCCACTGCACACTAGCATGCAAATAGAATACTTTTTCCTGTTGTGGTTGGCTGTCGTCTTGGCAGCACTTCGAAAGGTCCTTCGACCCCTGGATTCTCCTACTACGTGGCCGTGTATGCCTGAAGCCGCTTAGTGCACAAAATCTTCTGGAAACTCAGGAGACAAGCTGAGCATCCACTGTAAGTACTACACGAACTCACAATAGCCTGGGATACGCAGCCCGCTGCTTCGTTCAAGCTCCTCAAAGCAGCTGGTACATAAGACGGTTCTGAAGAAGAACCGACCTGCCAAGAAAATCGACTCTGAGTTCCCGGGCAGCATTTCAGTACATAGACTTTGGGGAGCCTACCTGCTGAGTTCCCCGGACCACGCAAGATTAGCTTTCTATGTGTTGCTTATTATACATGTTCTGCTCAGCTACGAAGCGTGAGAAGGGCTGCAATCCAATTCAGGCCCGGATTCTCCCAAGGCGGAAAAGGTTTGGGGTTTTAGCGTTGCAGATCGCATTGAGTTCCTTGCAGTGTGTAAAGCCTCGAGATCTGGATTGAGGCTGAGGCTTCATGTTGTAGCCTGTGCCCCTTGCAGCAAAGCAGGGAGCACCAAGTTTACACATTTAAAACAAGGTGGGGTGCCGTTTGGGTTTTGCTCAAAATGAAACGTCCCGTGTTTGTGCGTGTCTAGGCTTGTATATAAGGCTCCCGTATTCTCTGTAATTAACTCCCATATGCTGGAGGGCGTGTGCACCCAAAGGTATCGGGGCCACCCTGAAACCAAAAATGTAGCTTTGTGCGGACATGGACTGCAAAAATGATCCAACAACCAATGCCGCAACGTTCCCAAAGCCAGGAAAGTTTCCTTCCTCAACTCGCGATCGAACCCCCAGACTAACATTGGCCTGTTAGCACCTTTAAAGGTGCAACAAAAATCGGAACTGGAGAACTAACATGAAGGACCTTAAATACAGGTTCTGTCCTCTTAGATGACTTCAACTCCCCCGCACCAAAAAGATCCCACCACCCTGCATTCCTAGATGCACTCGAGGGCCAGGCTGCCCCATGACCATGGCGCTCCTGAGCTTCATCCCTAGCTGATGCGATGTGGGCCTTACCAAACCCCCTCCTTCGCTTTCTGCTTTCCCGCCCATCATGCCGTCCCTCCCCACCCCTGTCACCCATTCACTAGTTGCTAGTTTCACTTAACAAAGGAAATTTATGTACATAGTTATGACACTGTAGTACAGGCCATGTCTGGTAACATCCACAAGGGGTGACGACTGAAATCAATCTCTCGCCAGGCCGGCAGGCTCGCATGCAGATGCGCACGTGCGGGCGTGCCGTATGTGGGTATTCTGTGTTAACATAATCACACCTACATGAAGTAAACATGCAAACACACAACAGTGGATGTGGGCACACAGGCCTGTGCGCACACGTCCAGACCGTAACAAATCTCGACAACAAGAGACGGAGAGATGCCCTGGTATTTTCATTTGCGAGCACGCATCTACGACTTGTTGCAAAGATTCACATGTCTCTCTCTCTCTCTCTGTACCTGCCTATCCACCTACTAATGATTACTAATGCCCTACCTACCTACCTACCTACCTACCTACTGATCTAGCTTGCTATTTAACTCCCTATACGTATCCACCTATACCTACCTACCTATGTACCCACCTATCTGTCTAAATATGCAATGCCTATGTAAGAGTATACACATACGCATGCACACACGGAAGCAGACATAGCAGGAAACAGTGTTTCACAAGACCTCATGACTCGATCCACCCTATAGTATTAGATTTAGACCGGTTTTATGAAACCCTGAACGCAATACTGTAACAGAAGACCCCATGTTCCAGACAGGGAGCTGCACAGCGCTAGCAGTGGCTTGGACTCGCGGCGCAGGCGCCTCCCCGAGCTTCTCTCCGCTTCGAGACTCATGGCTTAGGGTTCCGGGGCTTGGGATTCCGGTGTTTCTGTAGAGGTTTGGGTGTCTAAGGTTTCAGATGCTGTCGTACCTCTTGGTTCAAGGACTGTTGGACGTGGGGTTGATGCAATTGCACTCGCTTAGACTGAGAACTTGAGAACAGCTTCTGTCCGGGACAAGCCGGCGGCAGCAGTCACCTTGCAAGGGCCATTCTCCGAACTCTGCGGGCTTTCACCGCAACAGCACATGCTTAGAGATTCCTTCTTTTTCCCATTGTACCCTGAATCGGGTGCCAACACTGTACTCCGAGCTAGAGGCTACGTTCCCATCATTACACTACTGACTAATGAAAGAGACTAAAGCGCGGTTTGAGGCAAACACCGGGATCAGCAGCTCTCTTCATGGTCATTCCGTTCAACACTGAAGACCTGGAAGCCACGTGTACAAAATCTTCTTCCATCTGAAAACAAGGACGCAGACCCCTCTACATTTAGATGCGCTGCCTAAACCGTAACCGTGGCTGAAACAGACAGTCTGAGCTTCCGAACTGCTCCAAGCAATCGACAACTAAACACTAAGTTCGCGCAGCCAAGTTACCACGATCTGTCTTGCAACCTCTAGGCTCGTGCCAGAAAGCCGCATAAACAGCCTGTGCCCCAAAGCTCTAAACCCTAAACATACCCTAAACCCTAACTTGCAAGCCCTAAACCCCCAAAACTGGCCTGTGTGGAGTCTTGCACCGTGGGCTCCGCCACATCCAGCTCTAAGGAATCCGGCGGAGCCTGCAACGGTTCGACCCGTGGACCCGCATGATGCAACGCTGGGTTTCAAATCGCTCGAAGCTTAAACTTCGGGTTTTCAATTCTCAGAGCTTGAGGTTCATTCCTTTCCTTTTGTCTTCTATTTCAAGTTTTCTGTGCTTTTCGTACTCACTCACTCTCTCTCTCTGTCTCTCTCTCTCTCTCTGTCACTCTGTGTCCCTCTAGCTCGCCTGCTCGCGATCTCAACCCGCCCCTGCTCCCCATTCAGGCGACGTTCTCTTCACGTGCCGCAGAATCTTCTTGAGGGCGTAGGCCGCAGCAGGACATGTACAGTTCGGGAGCCAGCTTCGACCGTCACTTTGTGAGTCTGACGCTGTTCTGTGGTGAAGTTTGCGGACCGGCCACCGAATCTGCGGTCCTTTATTCGGGTTCACTGGCTTGTGGCTCAGTAGTTCTCTCAAAGACCGTAAAGAAGCAGGTAAACAAACCTCAACTGGCAGCTCCCCCGTGTCCTAAATCCTAGATTACCTCAATCCTATAAGGTCATGTTTGGGTTCTCGTATCCAGAGAGGTACGCCCTTGTTCAGCAGCCGCAAGCTATGGCGGAGAGGGGGGCTCCGACGAGCTTCGAGCTAGAAGACAAGCCGCCAAAAAGGCGACGGATAAACTTTACGCTTCACGAGTGTATGCTGTCCTGCATGCGCATGCAGCTCCGTGTTTAGATTTACATGTGTGCCTGCCTCATAATAAGCACTTGCAGGTACTACGTCCGTATAGTTACCTAAATGAAAGGACCAACATCTCGGGAGTGATAATAACAAGGGGCCTGAACGGTGAGCAAGATTCTTCTTTTCGGTTCGCGGACATAAATGTATACTACGTATACATCCACCGCCACAAAACCTAAACCTAGTCTCGCTACTTTGGCGTTGGTGGTTGGGCTATGACATGTCTGGGCTGCTGTCAACCTGCCCAGGGCGCCTCCACTGCTTCAGGCTCGGCTGCAGACGCATCAGCCTGAGCCGAAGGTGGCCTTTGAAGCATGGGAGAAGGGCTTCTGGGTCTGAGGGTGTCCGGTTCCCAAAAGGTTAGGCTTCGGATTTGGGGGTTCAGGGCGTAAGCGTTGAGAGGTCACAGGAGGTCCAAGGGCTCGGCTAGGAGTAGGTTTAATTTTCCAGTTCAGCTTCAATAATTCGAGCTTCAAGCTCTCAAGGACGGGCCGGGTGTGAGGATGTGTGGGACTACACCCTATTAGATGCCATAGATAACGACATGTGACAGTAATTTTTCAGACCTGTCGCTGTGCTTCGCTGCTGAAAGCTTAAATTGCGGACTTCTGCGAAGGCTAGAGTTTTACCGGCAGGCTTTGAGCCAAAAACTGAAAGCCGGTAAGAGGGCTGGTGCAGACTGGGCAGCACCTGTCGGGTGATGCTGATGCCTGCGAAGTCTTGGAAAGGATGGTCTTTCGAAGGTTACGACATTGCCGACTGAAAAGGAAGACTTACCGTGACTTACCCCTTGCGCAAAGTAAGTGCCACGAATCTAATCATGGCTTAGCTCAAACCCTAAATCCATGAGAGAAGTGCTGAACCACGCAGACACACTCCGCTAGTTGGGGTTTAGAAGTGTTTACAGTTAAAGATACGCTGCTTGTAATGGCATCAATGGTAAACCAAACCCCTATATAAACCCAACTATAGTGGTCTCTTCTGGAACCCCACAAAATCCTTGGACACGTGTGTGTATATATATTGACACACAAGTTTATATATGTATATATATATGAATACAAATGTACATCAACATCAAACACACACACAGATATATATATATATTATGTATGTATGTATGTATGTATGTATGTATGTATATATATATATATATATACTAAGGCCATGGCATCAAAGCAGCAGGAGCTCCGACAGGTGGGGCAGCCAGGCCTAATGCCTGCGCCTGCAGTCATACAAACTGTCTTGCTCCGGATTTTGAGGTTTAGGTTTATTTAAGCGGTTCAGGTTCGGGTTGTCGTGACGGGGGCCGGGGTGCACTGGGTCCGCGCAAAACAGCAAAAAAAACAACTACAGCAAAAAGAACACGGGTTCCGGCTTCGGACTTGGTACGGAGATCCACATAAACACTTGTCTGGTGTTCATGTGTTTGACAAAACTGCTTCCCTATCACGATATACCACAATCAACTTGGATAGCCAGAAAAGCCACCTACATTGGTGGGTATAGGTTGACATTATGTTACAGGTTACACCTACATGCAGAGCTTTGCGAACACTTCCCGGCCAATACAAGCACAAACAGACACGCACACACACACATGGATGGGGAAACACAAAGAGATGTGAAGGACGGTGTAAGTCGATTTTGACACCCGTGCATGCGCTAACGCGTCAATAACTGTTGTCGTTTGTCTGTGTGTTACAGACTACGCGTTTTGCGCACCCTACATTACATACTTAACTCAAACCAGTTTCAGGCACAGTCAGGAGTTCACACGTAGAAACATTCTTCCAATCATCCATTCACTCAATGCTTAATGTAGCGAATTCGAAATAGCGCGAGGGAAGGGGGTTGACCAGAGACTAGATGACGAAAAGAGCGAGACGATGCAAATGTCTGCTCTGAGCTAATGCACCTACAGCTTGTCAATGCCATGCATGTAGTCTGGAGCTTTGCAGCTTAAACCCGCTATGATCGGCTATGCTATGGTATAGCATCGTGCATGCGATTTCTGTCAGATTTGGGACGGCAAAGGTTCCGCCAACCTGGTCCTCTGAGAAGTTGCGATGTGCAAGTCGTGAGCTCAGGGCATGTCCCCCAGCCATGAGATTCACATGCCACAATTACCTGTACCCTCCGTCTCAGTAGACCAGCAGCGCGGGCCTCTGCCTCTTCCCCACGTGCTCCTTCCGCTGCAGGCGCAAGTTGCGTCGCTGCGAAGGCAGCGTCCCAGGCCTTTGATGGCTTCAGCGCGTCGTGCAAATGAAACGGAGTTTTGAGTTTGGCCCCTACACTTATATCGTGTCTGCTCATGGAGGACAGGTTTGATGCCTCTTGAGGTTTAGCCGACACCCCCCACCCAGGCAGGAAGTCACGGACAAATAGCCTTCCTCCTTGCAAACCTTGCATCCTCCCACTGGCCCGGAATCAGATATCCATGACCCTTAACCCTAAACCCTGCCTCGTTTTTCGAGGCTCTGCGCAAAGCAACCTGGCAACGGGACGGTTCAGCACAAGAGCGTAAAGGAGCGAGAAGAGAAGAAGGGTCCTTGGGCACGGTACTAGGGCCATTAATAATTTGAATAGGGCTTGCTGGTATCTTATACTGTATTTACAGTAAGGAACCCCGAAAACCCTATTCTAATTACCAAGGAAAATACGTTAACGGCGACGCCTGCCGAAGCCTGTGCTCCGAACTCTTCATAGAACTCTTCATAGCACCAGAAAACTCAACAGCCGGAGAGTCTTCTTCAACGCAAATGGCAAAAAAGCAGCCCACCTGGAGCTCACGCTTTGGTGGCCTACCTGCAACATGGGAGCGCTGTATTGATACTGTGTAACTCCTTTTTGAGCCCCGTGCTAGTCCGTGCTAGCGCATAGTATGTATAGAGCAAAGGGGTTCAAAGTTTGCGGACAACCTCGGGCGAAGGCCCATGCTATGGCTATGGTCATCCTGCAAAACACTCCGTGAATCGCTGGCTGCATCCAAAGGCTGAGCTCATGCCAGGTTAGGACCGAAATTCTCGCAGTGTCCAGTTACAGTAGGGAGTACGTCCGCTGCAAAATTGTTGTGGCAAGGGCTCTGCATTAGGATACCTTATCTTGTCAGATGTGACTTTCTGAAATGAAGAAACCCTAGTGTACACCCTAAACATAGATAAGAGCCTCCCTTCCGGAATTCTGCTCAAAAGAAACTGCAGCTATCCAAACCCAAGATAATCCAAGCACCTGCAAACAGCAGGGCGCGATGCCTACAACGACGACTTCGGCGCAGCTTTGTGCGAGGTCAACCGTCTCAGCAGCACAGGCAAGAAGAGAAAGATACTGTAAAGGTGGACATAGGATTCAATTGGAGGTCTAGTGGCCTAGGCTTTTCTGGATTTCGGGACTGTCAGGGTTTTGAGGGTTTCTGGTTTGGGGTCTTCGAGGGTTTTAGAATGTTGTTGACGGGCATGAAGCGACGAGGACATAGGAAGCAGTCAGACTCCGCCTCGTGGAAGCTGTCCGGCTTAGGATCCCCAGCATTGACTCTCGGAGAGGGTTTTAGGGGCCTTCGGGGATTTGGTTCACAGAACCTGGGGGCTTGTCGAGGATTTGGCTAAGAATCCCTAGGCGCTACCTAAGACTTGTTGTGAGTGGCTCGCCCGGAGTCACCGCCGAACTCTCATAACTTTCTTTCTTTGCTCTTGCAGAACGATATTAGGTTCCTCAGCTTCCCCTAAGTAACTCGCAAGGTTACCCAGTTTCTATCACCCACGGCAATAATGAAGGGGAAAACGATAATACGTGTGGACCAAAGGTAAGATCCTAAAGTCTAAACTTGGAGACATCGACTGGTTTGTATTGATCCCCACTACCGTATGGTAACCCTAAAATAGGGACCTGAATAATCACAAACACGGTTCTCGATAAATGCACCCAGAATCAACAATCTGTTCATGCAGGTCCGAAACCCTACTTTAACCCCAAAACCTTCTATGGATTTGTATACGGTTCTGTTCTACAAATTCTACCCTAAACCCTAAACCCCTAAACCCTAAAACCCTAAGCCCTAAACCCCTAAACAACCCCTAAACCCTAAACCCTCCCTTCCCATCCGCTCTGCATTTTTGGGTGCCGAACTCCGCCGAGGTTTCGCCGGAGGCGCCTCCGTCGCCATCCGGAACTCGTCGAGTCGCCTCTGAGATGTTCGCGTTTTGGTTTAGGGTTTAGGGTTGGGGTGCTTTCTTCGGGGTTCTCGAAAGTTTGCTGCGCGAAGGGTCATATAGATGAATGTTTGGGGTGCGAGGCTTGTATGGGGTTTGACCAGGAGTTCATTTTTAGAGCTTTAGGGTTTCATGGATTACAAAGGTGAGGGCTGCTCTGCAAGGGGGGAGTCAAGAAGTTTTGCAGGTTTGGGACTTTCGAGCTTTTGTGCTGTCAGTGTTGAGGTACCGAACCTACAGAACCCCAAAAACCCTTCATGAAGGCAACGACGTGTCTGCAGTTCAGGGGTGTATTCCTCCAATCAGGGTTCGGGATTCTATAGATTCACGGAAGCCTGCCACCATGTCGACGTTGATTGGGAAAGGAGCCACGACGAACATTCCGGACGCACTTTGGGCGCGGAGTCGCTCCGTCTCACTCGGACCACGTGTCTGTGTTGCGCGGGAGTTCCATCCGGTGAGTGTGGGCTGGACACATGACCCTGAACCCCACGCCGTAAACCCCATACCCAAACCACTATCCCTGCAACCTCAAACCAAAAACGCTGAGCCGTTTTAAATGCCAGGATCTACCAAACCCGACGCGATAGCCCAGAAGTATCCCGCCTAGATAGCGGTCTGAGCAAGTAGCGATGCTATCCCTTAGAGCCCCAATAGAAGCAAAATAGGCACCAAACTCTACTCCTAGCAAGGCCTCTATACCAGGTCCTTGCTTACGACCCGTTGCTATCAGGTCGTGAATGGACTCAATATAGGAAAACCCCACAAGTGACGACTTTCAACCACATCCTACATCAACTTACGCTCTGGGGCTTAAGCTCAACTAACTGCACCCAAACCCATGCTCCGTAATATAGGGGCCTTAATAATTAGAATAGGGTTTTGGGGCCCATTGTACTATACGCAAAAGAGTATAGGTAATTATTAAGGCCCCTGCAGTATATTAATAGTTTGAGTTCTGCGATTGCCTGGGCTTTCGCCATCTGGCGGAGGCCTCCGTGCATGGAGTCACTTCAAGGATTAATTAAAGCGTTCACATCCTCATGTCACAGGCTGGTGGGAAGGATTCGAGATTTGTGGGGTCTGGGCAATTCTATGTCCAATGTTTTGGAGGCAGTCGTACTTAAGTGAATAAACACTCGCAGGCCTCGCCATGGGCTTAGGAATCACTCTCACCCAAGCACAAGAAAAAGCAGGTTTCCATTCAGGGTTAGTATACGCATCACGCAGTGACATGCCAAGGGGTTCCGTCATCCCCTTTGTCTTTTCCTTTTGACTTGGTTAAGATGCCCCACAACCCCAAAACGAAACCCTCACCCTGAATCCGAAACTCGAAGCAGCGGTAGCTGAATCCCAACTGTGTATCCTGAACTCGATAATGTCCCAGACGCTACACGTCCCGTAAGATCTCCACCCGAGAAACTCCCCACTCACTACTAACCCCAAAACCCTCGGCCGATGTCCGAAGTCCAAAGCCCTCAGTAGTCATTCCCAGCCCCAAGCTGTCAACTTCTCATTCTACATCAGTTTCTGTGCTACCGTTCTACGACGGGTCCGGTGACTTTCAGGGTTTTGGGTCATAAGGTTTACTTAGACAATCAGGATATATGTGCCTTAATTGACTGTAGAAGTGGGTACAGTAACCCTACTTACTGGGTCCCCTCATCGTCTAAGTATCCCTGAACCGCTGAAGAAGCCTTGCTGAACCCTTTACCCTAAACCTCTATAACACCCTCCAGCGAAAACCCTGCTAGAATCCGATTACACACCACGAGAAAAAACATTATGATAACCTAAACCCTATCTTATACCCTAACCCCTATATTTAACACACCACCCTATAAGCCTGATACAAGGCCTCAATATTTGGAACAGGGTTTCGGAGCCCATTATACTATACTTACAATAAGGAACCCCCCCAAAATAGTATAGGTAACTATAGTACATGCGGGAACACAGGGAGTCCTCCTAGAGCAAAAGGACAGCGTGAGCCGTCGCCCGACGAGGCTCAGCCGTAGGTCAGCCACCTCCGGCTCCTGTGTGGGGTTTATTCTTGCTTTTTGGAGCAGGGACTGCAATGCACTAAGCCCTGAATCCGTCGGTTTGTTCTTGCTACAACCCTTAACCCCTAAACTTTGAACCCTCGATAACAATTACTCCCCTGTGTGCTTTAACTTGTCTTCGTCTCGAAAGATCCAGCAAGCCGTTCCGGCTGGGCGTGCTGGGGTTTGAGGCTCAGATGCCAGGCCCAAAAAATCGGGATTGTGTAGCGAATGATAAATGCATGTTAGTTTAGTTGTGAAACGTTTGCTTTAGGGTTCTGGGTTTAAGGTTGTTGGGGAAGGATTTTAATTTGGGTTGTGATTTCTTAGGGGGGCTTAGGGCTAGCAGAGTGAAGGAACCTGTTGACGTTGCCTTTGTTGCTTTTGGGAGGGTGCTAGTTAGTGTAAGAGTGTGTGCGTGTGTGTGTGTGTGTGTCTGTGTGTCTGTGTGTCTGTGTGTCTGTGTGTCTGTGTGTCTGTGTGTCTGTGTGTCTGTGTGTCTGTTTGTCTGTGTGTCTGTGTGTCTGTGTCTCTGTGTGTGTGCGGGTGTTTGTGTGTGTGTGTGTGTTTGTGTGTGCGTGTCAACTTCAACCATGTATTACAACACAAGATTCAAGTATATTACATGGTTCATGTGAGCATACACATGTACTTACAGGTCCGTGTATGCACTCGCCCGTGTCTGACGGTGGTGTGTGAGTCATATCTATGTATGAAGGCATGTAGGCAGGTAGGTAGGTAGGTGGATGCATTTTATAAGAATGCATGCACATACTGGGCAAGATGATATGTGTCAAACAAGCACCACTCCATGCTACGACGCCGTACATGATATAAAACGCTTGACGTGCTGATTGCCTTGCACCCAGCTTGCCCATGCAACTTGCTGGTGCTGAGCGGCTGGATCGGATATTGTGGAAAGTTTCCCTTCTCTTGCTGCGGCGTAGAGCCAGCATGCGGCATCTGCAACCATAAACCTAAGCCCCAAAGCCCTTAAACTTCATAATCCCTAAACTCGATGACGTGAACTGCAACCCTAGAACACCGAACCCTCAAACAGAAATCTCATGGTCGAGCGAACCCTGGAGCATTCCGGAAAATCAGTGACCCTCCCACAGACCCTAAGCGGCAGGATCTTGCTACAAGGACCCTCAAGTCAGGTACTCCGAACCCGAGGACCCCAACAAATAACACAATTTGACCTAAAAAACCCTTAAGTTTATCAAGAGAACTCCACAGAGAGCGCACTCTGACACCTCGTCAGGGAGCTGGAGTCGCAGCAGCAGGTTCTGCCGTCCGAGCCGCGCGATCACAGACGGCTCCTGGTTTCTAAATTTGGGTTTGGGGTATCTGGGCTTTGGCTTTGGAGTTTCAGCATTTACAACTGGGACAAGCCTGGCGAGGTCTCAAGTATGTTTGGGGTTTCGGCTCGCACGCTCACCCAGCGCAGGCACGGCTTCATGAGGTCTGGCTTGGGGTTTAGGGGTTTCGGCTTCGGGTGTAGGGGTTTGGGGTGTATGTTGTTGGGCTCTAAAGCAGTTCTGGATTGAAGAATTGCAACTTGCAAAGGCTTGGGATCTGATGTTCCAAGAACCGGGAATGTCAAGACTACTTGGACTTTATGTGCGATCCCGGGAAAAGCAGTTCGCCCGCCTTGCTACAGCCCGGCAAATCGTGCCTGAGGAGGCGCAGCCGCAACGCATCGCGTTGCTGAGAGGCTTAAGATGATCATCTGGACCGGTGCTAAACAAGCTGCATCCTAACTAGGGGAAAACAATCAGCTTGCAACCTACATCTTGGCTCACCTGATACCAAAAAAACAATAAAGAAGAACGACAAACCCCTGATCCGGCAAAACCCAACAATCCAAGCTTCAAAACCCGTGTATCGTTGGCTTGGCTTCACAAGGGGTCCTCGCTGACCACTTCGGCGTCCGAAACGGGCAGCCGAGTGGAGAGAAGGCTCGTCTCCTTGATGCTGCTCAGCCGTTGGCGGCCGAGCCAGCTTCTGAAACTCTGCCCGAACAGCATATGCTGTATCTCATTCTTTGAACGCTTAAACAAGCCATGTCGGATCTATCGTGTGAATTTGTGCACAGAAATATAGAAAAGAAAGAGAGAGAGAGAGAGAGACACAGAGAGAGAGAGAGAGCGAGCGAGCGAGCGAGCGAGNAGCGAGGGAGGGAGGGAGGGGAGGGGAGGGGAGGGAGGGAGGGGAGATGGATAACGCGATAGATAGGTAGGTATATAGTACGTAGACAGATAGGTAGCTAGATAGGTTAGGTAGGTAGATCGTTTCGTAAAAAGATACTCGGTAGCTATTATCGTAGACCGCAGCCCAGCTCCTGTACATATCGATGCGCGTAGCTCGGCAGCTCTCTTGGTGGAGGCTCGGGGACCTGGACAGCACTGATTGAAGTAGCGGACTCGCAGGGTTTAGGTTTTTGATTTAGGATTTAAGGCTTAACGTTTGGGAAAGTTTAGGCTTTAGGAATAATAAGCTTAAGAGATCAAGAGCTCAGGGCTTCAAGAGCCCCTTCGGCTTGGCATGTTCCTCCCAGGCTCCCACGCTGCCTCCTCAACCAAGGGCCCCTCGAAATTCGCCCGGAGCTCTTGGGGTGGCGGCGACGGCGCAGGCTCTTTCCTGGTGCAAGGCTGGAAAACACAACTGCCCCTTTCTGTTGGCTTTCAAGTTTGATGTCTGCACAGTACGAACCATTCAAGCTCGGTCCTGCCACCCTCATTTCTGGCCGTGATCTCGTAGCATCGCGCAGGACTGAAACTTAATGTCTGAGCGGCAAGACGCATGTATCCGACTTCCATATGCCACATGAATAGCAAATCAACACCAATCTGGATGCGGAGCTTGTCCCAACCCCTCTACCTCTCTTGGAGCTCCAGCTTTAGTAAGACCCACCTGAAGCCAACTCGACACCCAACCGCAATGTTGTACTCGTAGGAGCCTTAAAATAATTAGAATAGGGTGTGCTACTTTTATGATAATTATACATATAGATTATAATATGCCCCAAATCCTGTTCTAAGTATTAAAGCCCCTATATTCCCCTCAACTCCCAACCCTAAACACCAATACCCTAAACCGCTACCCTCCCACCCCGTATCTGGCCTGCGTGTCCTTTGTCTCAAGTCTCGGTAGTAGCCAAGACCCGAGTCGCCCTTCCCGAAGTAGTAGCCTCCGTTTTTGCTACAGGGCAATGCAACTTCAGGGTTTTATGGCGCGCCTGGCCAGGACTGTGCCGGAAATGCAGCTTGGGTTTAGGACTAGGATTTACAGCAGTTAGTGTTTAGGGGCAGAGGTAAGCTATCAGATCAGCCCAACGGACAGCTGCCCCCTCGTCAGCCTCAAGGGGGCCTAAGCACATGTCGGGTGGTTGCCTGCTTTGGCTCCGCCGAACTCCTCGGCGGCAACGAAAGGTGGCCTTGGTGCAGCACCAGAAGGCTTACCCGGCTACTATAGGGGCCTTAATAATTATAGAGCAACCCCCTCAAGCAGTCAACGAAGCTCTGGCCTTCTACTGCCGCAGCTTGTGAGGTCTACTTCGACACGAACGAAAAGCTGCGCCTCCGAACTTCGAACCGGGCAAAGACCTGGACCTGATCCTCAACCTGCCTTCAAAGAAGCAGAACTAGAGCAGATCCCCCCCTCCCCGCCCATTCCAGTCTCTTGAGGCGTCTGCAAATCTTCTTGCGGGTCCTGGTATGTGAACTGCGTCACATTCCGGCCACGCTTAATGTCCAGGCCATGGGTGTGGGGTTTGATTGCGGCCAAGTGATAGGTGATAGCTGACCGATATAGTAGTCATGAGGGCTCTAATGTTGACGAAACTTATCCGTACTATTATGGCGGCAAGGACCGCAGCTCCCAACATCAACAGAGAGCACGATCAAAACCTTTAACAACCATCGAAAAAGCCTTCCATGCACATACGCAGCCAAAGAAAGATGCGACACACACACACACACACGCACACAGACATAACAAAGAAGGATCCTAGACCCCGTCCCCCCCTTCCCCCGAACGAAAACAACTCCTGTCCAGGATGCGCTCAAAGATGGCTCACAGACGAA
>BGNK01003415.1:53202-75289 GCA_003297005.1 Symbiodinium sp. clade A Y106 | reverse complement strand
AGGCATGCGACAACGACTTGGATTGATTAACATAGAACCTTGAGCCTCAAGCTCCGGGACAGGTCCCCAATATGTCGGCCGGCGAGCGTATGGTGAAATCCGAGCAAGAGGCCTCGGCAATATAGTATTCGAGAGTATACTATTACCGGTCCTTGTATTCGGACCATAGGCGAGGAAATAGGTGGCGGGCCAGGGGATTCGTGTCTGGGTTTAGTAGGGAAAGTAGTAGGGGGAGAGTGAGTCCTCCCCCTTACCATTCGCTGATTTCCAGCAAGTATACTTATTTTGGGTAGTACCAGGTACTAGGCGTAAGCGANTTACCATTCGCTGATTTCCAGCAAGTATACTTATTTTGGGTAGTACCAGGTACTAGGCGTAAGCGAGGAAATAGGTGGCGGGCCAGGGGTTTCGGGTCTGGGTTTAGTAGGGAAAGTATGAGGGGGAGAGTGAGTCCTCCCCCTGCCATCCGCTGATTTCCTGTGAGTACTCTTGTTAAAGGTAGTACCGTGGTACTAGTACCAGTCCTTGTATTCGGACCATTACTAGCAGTGCTGGGACTGGAAGCATTGGCATCGGCGTAGACGAGGAAATCGGTGGCGGGCCAGGGGTTTCGGGTCTGGGTTTAGTAGGGAAAGTATTAGGGGGAGAGTGAGTCCTCCCCCTGCCATCCGCTGATTTCCTGTGAGTACTCTTGTTAAAGGTAGTACCATGGTACTAGTACCAGTCCTTGTGTTCGGACCATTACTAGCAGTGCTGGGACTGGAAGCAGTGCTGGGACTGGAAGCATTGGCATCGGCGTAGACGAGGAAATAGGTGGCGGGCCAGGGGTTTCGTGTCTGGGTTTAGTAGGGAAAGTATTAGGGGGAGAGTGAGTCCTCCCCCTGCCATCCGCTGATTTCCTGTGAGTGCTCTTGTTATAGGTAGTACCATGGTACTTGTACCGGTCCTTGTATTCGGACCATTACTAGCAGTGCTGGGACTGGAAGCATTGGCATCGGCGTAGACGAGGAAATCGGTGGCGGGCCAGGGGTTTCGGGTCTGGGTTTAGTAGGGAAANCTAGCAGTGCTGGGACTGGAAGCATTGGCATCGGCGTAGACGAGGAAATAGGTGGCAGGCCAGGGGTTTCGGGTCTGGGTTTAGTAGGGAAAGTATTAGGGGGAGAGTGAGTCCTCCCCCTGCCATCCGCTGATTTCCTGTGAGTAAACTCTTGTTAAAGGTAGTACCACGGTACTAGTACCGGTCCTTGTATTCGGACCATTACTAGCAGTGCTGGGACTGGAAGCATTGGCATCGGCGTAGACGAGGAAATAGGTGGCAGGCCAGGGGTTTCGGGTCTGGGTTTAGTAGGGAAAAGTATTAGGGGGAGAGTGAGTCGTCCCCCTGCCATCCGCTTATTTCCTGTGAGTATAGTAGTTCTAGGTACTGCTACTGCATGTNGGCCAGGGGTTTCGGGTCTGGGTTTAGTAGGGAAAAGTATTAGGGGGAGAGTGAGTCGTCCCCCTGCCATCCGCTTATTTCCTGTGAGTATAGTAGTTCTAGGTACTGCTACTGCATGTGTCTATATATGTATATGTACCCACACTTTGAAATCTTTGCAGGTCGGAGCGATTCTGGCAGCCTCGAAAGTCCGGAAGCCGTGGGAGTGTTTTCAGTGGTCATTGTGTGAGTTGTCCGAAAGCGATGCTGAGCTGAAACGCTTATTGCGACTCGGCAGTACCTGCTTCAAATTCTCGTGGGTGTCGGAGGGTTGTAGACGAAGTCATGAGGCTTGTGTTGCATGTGTGGAAGTTGTCCTTCCAGGAATGAGCTCTCCGTTTCAGGCTACGAAGACTTATACAGATGCCTCTCCAAGACAGACAGACGCCCTTACTTGGACGTGTCCCTCGCAGANGGAAGTTGTCCTTCCAGGAATGAGCTCTCCGTTTCAGGCTACGAAGACTTATACAGATGCCTCTCCAAGACAGACAGACGCCCTTACTTGGACGTGTCCCTCGCAGAGCTGTCAGGGCTAATCAACTACTCTCTGCAGCACCGGCAAGCCGCTTCGTATCGTCCCTGGAGTTGTCTAGCAGGGGAGGAGAAAAGGTCTTGGGTGCCATCTGATGCACTAGACTTTCTGCGCAGCTGTGCNGACGTGTTGCCACAGTACGGGTGGCGAGACGTAGTCGGAGACTGCACGGAGAATGCACCGCAGCCTTCGGAGACTCAGCAGGCTATCTTGCGACTGCTGGGGCTGTTGCAGTCAGGGAATGCATGCGATGGGAGTGCCTGCCGGATCTAGCGAGCTAGAACAACCGAAGGCGGCCATCAAGAGGGAGCTTTCCTCAGACAGGCCCCCAGCACCGCCAGCGAAACGATTGCTCAGCATGGCTGAACTTGAGCAGCATCTCTTGAAAGGCTACAGCAACANAGCGAAACGATTGCTCAGCATGGCTGAACTTGAGCAGCATCTCTTGAAAGGCTACAGCAACAGACCTTTCACATCGGATTTGAGTGACTTGGGACAGGTCCTGCATGGCCTGGTGGCTGCTTGCCGGAGGCAGCTCCGAGACTGGGGTGAGCACGTGGGCATCTTGCAGGCTGGATCGGAACAGCACGATGGGTCACTGAGTTTGCAGATNCGGAGGCAGCTCCGAGACTGGGGTGAGCACGTGGGCATCTTGCAGGCTGGATCGGAACAGCACGATGGGTCACTGAGTTTGCAGATGCATGCCTCGACCCTTTTATGCATACTCCACTCCCCACAACACTGGAGTCTTCTGGTGCTTCATAGGCCACGAAAGGGTCGGACAGAGGCGTGCATTTACGATGGCCGAGTCGACAAGGTCTGCCAGGATTCTGCACATGCTTTCCTGGTGTCTCTGCAGGGGCGAGGTTGGATGCCGGAGGAGTCACTCTCGCCAGTCACTGCAACTTGCTCAAAGCAAACCGACTCGTGGAGCTGTGGGCATCGATTGGTCCTCACAGCAGACATGGTCTTGTCTTGCTCCTGTTTCTGCACATCAAAGAAAATAAGGATACAGGGAGCAGTGAATGTGCACCCGGCGGCGGCGGAGGGCGGCGGGCGGCAGGGTTCTAGGGTTCTGGTTCTGATGTATAGGGAATCCCGGCACGAATTGTCCTCGATCCGGTTTCCAACTGTTTGGGGTTTATCACACTCCTACCAATCCTACTCAACCCCCGCCCCCTTCTGAGGATTGGAAGTGATGCTGTCTGTGCCGGTGCCAGATGTGCCAGTNCCAACTGTTTGGGGTTTATCACACTCCTACCAATCCTACTCAACCCCCGCCCCCTTCTGAGGATTGGAAGTGATGCTGTCTGTGCCGGTGCCAGATGTGCCAGTGCTGCTGCTGATGACCCGCTTTCAAGGCAAAATGCCTGCATCGTGCACGCCTGAGAAAACACCAGGATCGCACCTTGGTCTGGGACACAGAATGTTTTAACCCCCTATCCTCAAATAGGTGGGACAAATGTTTGCCACCTATTTTTGTTAGAGTCCCCCACTCTCACACATATGGGTGCGCCACCTATTTTATATAGGCGCCGCCAAGAGTAACCCCCCCCCNTGCCACCTATTTTTGTTAGAGTCCCCCACTCTCACACATATGGGTGCGCCACCTATTTTATATAGGCGCCGCCAAGAGTAACCCCCCCCCTGACCACCTATTGTTAGGGAGGGGGTATGCCAACTCGCAAGCATCACGAGCATCGTAAATAACACCCAAAGAAAAATCCTGTAGGCCAAGACGTGCAACTCTGCCCCGAAAGAAACGATGAGAACCCTAGGTCAACAAAACCACAAGAGGGAGAGCACAAGAGACGAACCAGAAGACGAAACCGCCAACACTCAACTGCAAGGGACATGACCGCAGCAACAAACCCACCAGCAAAAAGAGGACACGACACGCGACATACGAACCAAAACCCGACAGACCACATACGCACCAAGACCAACAGAATGCACGGATAACTGTCCACCCAAATAAAACAAACCGACAAGACAGAGGTCCGACAGAGAGACAAAACCAACAAAAAGCACGACAGAGCAGCAGTCGGACGGTACCGACTGTGTATCTTCAGCCGGGCGGTACCGACTGGATCCCAAAGTCGGACGGTACCGACAATACAGTTCTTGCACTCAACACTGCAAAAAAGCACAACAAACCCAACCGCGAAACCAGTCACATCCACTAAACTTGCAATCAAGCAACCGCTCACCGCTTACCCAGTTTGGGCTCGTGTTGCGCCGTGACGGACAGACGTTGCTGTGCCCCACGTTTCCGCGCTCCCAGCCCCGGTGGCGGTCCTCGGCCTCCCTTTCCTTTGCCTTTGAAAAACGTAGTAACCTCCTCTGCGGTGTGCCCCAAACACTCTTCCAACACAGCCCGGTGGAGGGTCCCAGGTGTGTACCTCCCACTTTTGAGCCCACAGGGTGGCCAGACCCCCTTCCGCAGACTTTGCCACCGCGAGCGCGGCTCTTGTGTGAGCCCCTCCAAGTTGCTCTTGAAGAGGAGTGTGAACGTGAGCGGTCTGTCTGCATCCTATGCCGGCTTCTTGTCCACAAGAGCTACGACACGCTCTCTAAAGCTACCTGTAGCCAGCACCAAGACCAGGCGTTGGGAACGCTCCTTACCCTGTCCCTTAGCGGTGGCAGAGGAAAGCCTGGACACGGCCTTCAATCCCCTTTCCACGGCATCGAGGCGCGCATCCATTACGATCCGCTTTGGCTACACAGCGCGCTTGAAGCTGAATGTGCTGCGGATAGGAACAGAACTGGCAGTGTTACACCAAGTGCTTACGCTTGAGGTGGTATTTGAATTGGTGCACCGATTTGAACGTGTCACTATAGCCGTGTTCTTCCGTGCAAAGCGGGCACTCCCCAGCGAACTGATGATCAAAAAGTCTGTGGTCCGAGGCAATGTGCATTCGAAGACTAGCCGGTCCCGGCCAGAGGCCTTTGCAGAATGGACAAGTAAACGGCTGTGCCATGGTGTGTTCTTTCTGCAAATGACCTGTAAGTGCAGATTCACGATCGAAGGTTCTGGGACATCTCGGGCAGTCAAACCCCTTTTCACGGACGTGCCCTCCCTGTGTTGTAAAATTTGGTGGTGCGCTAACCCAAACTTGGTAGTGTAGGCCTTCCCACAACCCGGGATCTGACAGACAAACGTTCCACCCTGCTTCTGGTGGAAGCTACTTTTGCCCCAATATTTGGACCTGACCCTCTTCTGTTCCGGCTGTTGCTCAGCCCTTTCGCGTTCCAGTTTAAGATGCCAGGCCGGTTCAGACTGTTTCCTGCTTACCCTNTGGACCTGACCCTCTTCTGTTCCGGCTGTTGCTCAGCCCTTTCGCGTTCCAGTTTAAGATGCCAGGCCGGTTCAGACTGTTTCCTGCTTACCCTGCGTGGCGTAACCCCGGTCGCGTGTGGATTATCCGCGAAGTTAACACCCCGAACAACAGAGTAGAATGCCGTAGACACACTAAGCCTCCCAAGAGCACCATGCTTCCACCGCTTCGCCTAAAACCCCCTCAAACAATTGGTGCGCAACCTCTTCGAGCTGAATGTCGGGAGTTTCGTTTACCAGCGCTGCAACCACAGGCCGCAAGCGATCTTGTGCTGCCTCCCTCCCCCCTTGCACCGCCTCCCACTGCAGAAGTTTGGATGATTGGACTAGAGTCTCCCTGATACGTTTCTCCGCAACACGAAGCCTTTCCTCATGACCCTGCCGTCTTTTTACGCTCCCTCCCGCATTGCCAGCCGCACGCTTACGTTCCGGAGGATCGCAAGTCTGCGGTACTTGTGGTTTACCCCAGATTGCAGCATTTTGTACAGCCTGTTGCCACTGCTTCTTCCCTTCCGCTGATTGGCACAACTGTAGCCAGCCGGCCTTAGGCAGCCCCACCAAACCCAAGTCAGCAGCCACAGTCTCACGGAAGAATTTGCCGGGCTGTTTGCCTGGAAGCCGCGGTTTACCCAGTGCATCAGGCAGCCAACCATGCAGTAGTTTTTTGGGCAGTCTAGCGCCGCCTACGTGTCCCAGCCATCTGACCCGCGCCTGCCTAACCAGCTCCTTGACCGTTGGTACTTGGAGCCACGCCCTAAACTTGTCATTCGACACGAAGTGCTCGCGCTGAAAACGGAGGCCGCGGCCCGAAATTTTCCGGAGACAGATCATGTGAAACTTTTCTAGCGCCTTGACCGTAAGCCACGTTGGCGTCCAAGCCTCTGAACCAAAAAGAAGGACCGACAACACGCAGGCTCTGTAAACGTGCATTTTCGTAGAAAGCTTTAGCTGCGCAACTCGCCACACCGACGAATCTAGAGCCCAAAACGCCTTGCGAGCCTTGTCAATGCGCAGCTTGATGGCCTGGTCCGATGTACCTTTGGAATTAATCAGCACGCCCAGATATTCGAAAGTATCCACAACTCGATATCTGTGAGCCCATCATGCTCAGCCACGGCCACCGGGGCGTGGTCGCCTGATTCCGTAGTAAGTGCCTTTGTTTTGTCGACCGACATCGTCAAGCCCCACAACGACAAATGTGTTTGGAACGCGACCGCCTTCGCTCTTAGCTCCAATAGTGTGTTTAGGATAAGCGCGGAGTCGTCAGCGTAGGTGAGGTCCTCGAAGTGGCATTCAGTCCATGACGAGTATTTGTCCATGACCTCACGGTGGCCCAGCATGCCATCTATTTTGGTAAGCCATTGAATGCCCCCCCCGGATTTACTTTGCCAGGCCTCCATAACTGCTGAAAGAAAAATTGTTAAACAGTAACGGCGCCAAACAGCAGCCTTGCCCTAAGCCTGTAGCCAAATCAAACATCGATGACAAAACACCTTCAACCGAAACGCGGGCTCGTTTATCAGTATAGAACTGCCGAATAAGTGCCCTAAGTCGCGATGGAACACCCTTCTTTTTTAACACCGCCCATAGTCCCGCGCGAGACACCGAATCGTATGCCTTGACCAGATCAATGAACAGGACATGGAAAGGGTGTTTTTTATACGCCGCAACCTCCATGGCCAATTTTAAAGTAGAGATCATGTCCATCACACCCCTGCCCGCTCGAAATCCGCATTGAGACTCCGGCAAAACGCCCGTATGTTCACAGAAAACCTGAAGTTGCCCGTTAATGATACGTGAGAAGACTTTGCCTGGTACCGACGCTAGCAGTATACCCCGCCAGTTTTTGCAAAGCTGTAAGTCGCCTTTTTTCGGGAGCGGAACGAGAAACGCCTCCCGCCATTCAATTGGCATAGGATCAATACCCTCCCAAACCCTGACGAACGTTTCGTGAAGGACTCGAGCATTGGTAACATCTAGCGCCTGTACAACCTCCGGCGCAATCCCGTCAGGTCCGGCTGCTTTGCCCTTTTTAAGTTTATCAATAGCCACTAAAGTCTCCGCAAAGGACGGTACCGCGTCAAGTGTGAGATCCGGCTCTTTTGCGACAATCATGTCCATCCCAACCTGTTTAACCACCGTGGGCACGTTAAGCAGCTCCGAGAAGTATTCCTGCCAACGCTTCACCCGCGCCGATTTACTACACAGCAAGTTCCCTTTGGCATCTTTAAGTTTGGAAGAGGTGCCCTTGTGCTTGATCATGAGCGAGCGAAGTTCCTTTTAGCCGGCAAATTGGTAGTTGTGATCTTTGGAATCGATCATGTGTTGGATGGTTTCTGCCTTTGAGCCCACCAGTCGTTCAGTATCTTCGCCGTCGCCTTTTTGGCTTTTTTACATGCCTGTTTATATCGCTCCGAGTGTGGATTATTAGTGTCCCTTGCCAACTTTTTCTCATCACTTAACGCCGCGAGTTTAGCCTGATTATCCACCTTCCATGGTGCGAGATGAGCAGAGGGCACCACTCCCAATTTTGCAAGAGCAACTTCCCGTAATGCATGCTCGAACAGCTGGTACCCCTCGTCGAAAAAACCCTCTGCCGTAAGTTCATGTAGCTGTTGATTGAACGCCTCGCAAATTGCGCTGCCCTGCAACCGATCAACCTGTAAACGTGGTGGACGGCCATCCCTTGCTTGAGTACCGCCTTTATTGTAAAACCGCCCAATGCACTTCTTAAGTGGAAAGCGCAGTTTAACCTTGACGCGACGGTGATCCGTATTGTGTTCGTAACCGACCATCGCCTTGACGTCCTTAGCCAAGCCCCCAGTGCGTGAACTACAGAGAACATGGTCGATCTGAAACCATTTTCTTGACGAGGGATGAAACCAAGTTCCATATTCCTTGTGCTGGAAACAACTGCTCATGACGCGTAATTTATGACGCCGCTGGGAAGCACAGTATTCCAACAGGCGCGAACCATTGTCGTTGATTTCCGGCAACCCATGAGTCCCAACAACATCTCGCAAGTTAAACCCGCAAGCCTCATCTTCGCCCGTATCCTTGACTCCCACGCGTGCATTAAAGTCCCCCATGATAATTAGTTCATCCTTGGCATCGACCGCAGTAACTAGATCAGTCAGGTGGTCATAGAACAAATCCTTTTCTGCATCAGAACATTGAAACGTTGGTGCATAGACCGAGACAACTGAGAAAAACCGCCCTGCAATTCGCAGTCTGATCTTGATTAGTTGTGCCCTTTGCGCGTGACAGTATTCGCCTGCGTCCCTCCACGCCCCCCACAGCGAAGAGTGTACCAAAAGCCAACCCCAGATTGTGCCTTGGGGGCATGGGCGGGCAGACCTGAGTATATAAACTTCCAATGTTCATTCACCGAGTAAGTGCCTTCGCCACGCCATCTGTGCTCCGAAATAGCCGCGAGTGTAATGTTGTGATTTCCCAACTCAGTACACAAGTCGTCAATCTTTTTGTGGTTCTTTTCCTGTGAGTTTAACTGTCCCATCCTCCCGAATGTGAATTTCGCTATACAAGGTTCTTACGTTCCAGTTGGCCCACTGCAAGTTGACACATGAAGCTCTCCACATACCAAGCTGATTCCTCGCCTGTCCGCGAGGCAACAGTGGTCGGTTCGTTTGTGAAGAAGAAGCTCGATTATACTGGTCCTGTGTGGTAGCAAGAAAAGAAAGAGACAGCAGCTTGCCAGGCTGCTGCCCCCTTTGGAAGCATTACCGAAGTCTTGACTTTGCTCGCAGCTGCGAGCCCCGAAGTCAGACAAGCAATACTTCCGCTGCCCCCCGTTGTTAGCCCCGTCTCTAACACAACATCACACAAACAACAAACATACTATTGCCGACGTGACGGGATACACCCTGCCGCTGCGTTGAAGCCAACGGGGGACCTAGGCAGGGACAAAGGCAACCTGCACAGCAGCAATCCTGCACAAAGCTCTCTGAAGGGAGTTCGAGGAGGACCTCCCCTTGTGGAGTCGCAGAGGCAGGCAAACCTCCTGGCACATGGAAGGCGGTGGGCAAGCCAGCACACTAGCTTGTAGACGCTAGATGTCTCTAAGATGTTGATGTGGATCCGCCTGCGCCACTTCCACGCCTTTGCCGGGTACCATAGCGGGACCGAGCCGCCACCTGCCGACGGGAGTCTCCCTCACCAACCTTTTGCTGGACCCGTCTTCCCAGAGGTTCTCCATAAATGTCATCGAAAGGAAGGATTTCTATCATCAGATAGCCACCCCGCCCCGTCGCGCTCGACATAACCTTCTGACCCCTCCTCTGCCCGCACGAAGGCCTACAGTGACTTTCGTACGGCAAGGGGTTTGTGCGGGCGGACTCTGAGGAAGATGGCTCCCTCTACTTGGGGTTCGGGGCCATCCTGCAGGGAGACGCTTTGGGGGTCGAACTTGCGACCTCGGCACACGCCTCTTGCTTATCGATGGTGGCCTCAAACACGGATCTGGGGGCCCCACCTCTTTTCCTCAGGGTAGATGACTGGTGACTACTACGCCAGTTCGTGCCCTGGGCTTTCCTCCTCCGGCAACAAAGGCAGGCGAGCAGTGGAGGGACGCTGCCAGAGGGAAGGCCTAAGAGAAAGCCCTTTGTTCTTGAGAACAGGAGCGCAGAGGACAAGCGTGTCCCTGTCCCTTGGCACCCCTGCGATCGGGGCTCTGGCCAGGCAGGGCTGGAGGAGCCCCGTAGATGCAAAGACCAGCTCGTCTGACTGCGGAAAGGTTGGCCGGCGGCCAGGCAATAAAGTCTTGCTTCGCCCTCCGTGGGCCAACCGTGGCACACCGTCCCAGGAAGAAGCCTGCCCACCGCGGCCTTGAAATCACCAAAGGATCTGTAAAGGGCGGGCGAAGGACCCCGCGAGTTCCGCAGCACCACGTAGATACGGCTTGGCACCGTGATTTCGACCACGTCCCTTTCCCCATGCAGAACAGCGCCTGCCTGGAGGCCAGCAGCCCAGGCGGGGAGGCGCCCCGGAGGGAGGAGGTGTCTCCTCTCGCACAAGTTCCCACTCGCCGTCTTGACGCGAGGCTTCCGGCTGGAGGGCCCGAGTCAAAGCCCCAGCCGCCACCTGAAGCTGGGAAAAGGCCTCGGCAAGAGAATCCAAGTCCAGGTCAGAAGCACGAGGCCGATCACTCATGCAAGTAGCCCTGAAGACGGGCTCTGCGGCGTGGTGCCGGCGAGGCAGCAGGTGGTCCAGAATCCAAGACCGGAGGACGCAGGACAAGAGCCTCCTTGAAGAGGAAGAGGACCCCCAAAGCCCCGAAGCCAAAGCCCGAAGCAAAAGCCGCGACCAACACAACAAGAGACCCCGAGCAATGAGCCGGACACCAAAGGCCCCACCAGCCCGTAGAAGCCCCCGAAGAAAGGAAGCCCAAAATCTGGGGAACCCAGCCAGCAACCATGCTTGAGCCAAAACAGGAATACACTTCGACCTTAGGCTTTACAGGGGTGATGGGTTCCAAATATGCCAAACATCGGAAAACCAAGAGAAAACACACGAAACTAACATGGAATAGATTTGTTCAGAAGACTGGTTCCAAAGAACCCCCAGCCCTCAAATGTGGGACCCATGTGGGACTGAATTCGTCAACAAGAATCATACAAATGGGAAGTTATTCCTGGCTCACACGAAGTTAGAAGCCTAATCAAACATTGTAACATATAGGATCTTGAGTTAAAACATCTGATAGAGATGACGAACCCCGAAACATCAAGCCCATCAAAAAGTGCGATGGAAATTCTCTAGACATCAAAAATATCATTAAACGGGGCTACTTCATCACCATGTGATGAGAAGCCCGGGCTTTCGGCAAAACATATCAGAGGAATCGATGTACCAGGAGCATCTGGATCTTTGATAGTTAGGAAGTCCGTCATCCACGCAAGATCGTCGTCGTTGTCGTTGTCGTCGCAGTATTGGTAGTAGTTGTCGTCGTCGTCGTAGTAGTGGTAGTAGGGAGGACAGCAACAATAATACTCTCCACACTGCCTGCGCCACAGCTGCGAGGTGACCTACAAGGTGTTTGATCTTGACTGACAAGTCCAGAGAAGAGGGCTCTTGTTTCGGAGCGCTGCCTCTGAGGCGCTGGTCGGAGCCGACGAGCAGAACGGTGCCATCACCGAGGCCTCGCCGATGCCGACATCAAAGGCACCAGGATTCCGCAAACTTGCAAAAACACCCAACAGCGACCTGCCGCCAGCGTTTCGCCATCGGGCGCATAAGCGATCGAATGCCTTGATTAGCCGTCTTCCTTACACTCAAACATCTGCGTGAAACTGAAGATGGGCAAAGCGGCACGAAGGGCGGGTTCAGCAGCTGAGGTCCGCCAGTTGATGTGGCAGACTCCTGCACGGTTTCCTTTTTCGTTACTTCTCGTACTGAACATGTGTACACTCTCGTCCTCCCCAACATCCGGTTGCATCTGCACTTTGCGCCCTGCCCGGAAAGGCGGGCGAATTACGTGGCATGGGCCCTCCATCGAGCCCCTCTGCCAAAGCCAAGCGAATTCAGGTGACAGATGAACTGCAAGGAGCGGAATTACGAATGCCCCACAATTGTAACGCCTGCATGTCGGCCAAATGCTAACACACGTCACCCTACGGCAAGCCGCCAATCAGCTGTTGGCGGCCAACCATGATAAAGGACGAGCCTATGAACAACACATCCGCCGAAGCGAAACTACAGATGCACTATTGCGAGCCTCTTCCTGATCTTTGCCAGATGACCTCAGCACGCAAAAACTATAGACGAGACTTGGAAATGCCAACAAGGAAGATCAGAATAGGGGCAAGATATTGACAAAACTCATCGTCAAGAAGCTGTTGGTTGAAGCTGCAATTGCGGAAGGAGAAATTGAACATTGCTCCTTCAGTTTCCCTCCGTGCCATTTGCTTGCTACTATGTACCTCGCCCTCCTCTGCGTCTAACCTTGCATGCCTGGTCTCATGGCTCCTGTCCCACTGCATCAATAACCCCAGGCCAAGAGACAACTGCTGCATCCAATCCTCCGGATGCTAACATCCACTCGCGGCCTGTAAGACATGGAAGGGGCGAAGTATTCACAAGCACTAAAGCAGCACTACGGCCGCCAGGAAATTCTGTGGGGGCCCACCTGGCTTCCAGGCCACGGTGCTGCAAATGTTTTCGTGGCCATTTTTTCCGCCCAGGATCTTGTCCACTCTCCTCAGGCTCTCGTATGGCATGCTGGCCGCCGGCCTCTCTGCGCCAAGTCACCAGGTGTTCAAGTCGAGCAGGTGCACGGCTCCCGAATCCTACACTACATCGACAGCACTTTGGCCTCATGGAGTGAACCCCAGGCTCAGGTCCTCAGCCACTGCCGCAAGGTGCCCGCTTGCATCGATAGCCACCTCACACGAGAAGAAGCTCACATTCAAAGCTTCCCGAACCGAAGATGCTAAGGTCTGGGAACTCAATCTGGCAAGTCTCGGCCCTGAAAGCATTGCCGGTGGATTGCCAAGACCCTGAAAGAGGACTGACATTGGCCCAGGACCTAAAGGAATGACTGCTCATCTAAGAGCCTGGAACAAGCGCAAAGCCCAGAACCCGGAAAGGAAAGTAGCTTCCCGCAGACCCGAAACCCTAGGAGTGACCCCCCGCCCCCCCTCCAAAAAAAAAGACTCGCTGTGCAAAAGCCGACATGGGCTCGATTTTCCCAAGAGAGCATCCGCTGGCGGACCCTTCCCGCATCACTCGCCTGATTGATGTCATCCTTCGCAAGCGATGTGACCTTGTCGGCAACCTGCAATCGAGAATAACGTTCCGCGAACCTTTGCATGTGACTTCGAACCATGGCACAGGCGTCGTTGCCTGGAGGACGACTTTCTCGCTTCGCAGGTCGAAGCCATACACAGCCTGTCCCACCGCGGCCAACAGCAGGTGCTCCTTGTCAGAGACGGGAGACGACGGGGAGGTCTTGGTACAGGCCCCGAATTGGAAAAGGGCAGCAGCGATGGTGCTTGTTAGCTGCTAACCTTGCCCCGATCGAACCCGTGCATTGGCCAACTGCACAAACACATGATGCTTGCAAAGAAATTCGATCCCTGCAACCTCGAGCATTCAGAGAATTCCAATCTTAGGAACAGCCAAGGGATGTGATGCCGATGGTCCCTCGCGGAAGAAATCGCCACACTGGAAACCTGCGATGCATGTGGACTTGAGCCATCAAAGTAAGCGTGTACAACCACAAAGCCCACCCGTCCGATGTTCGGCTGCATGACTTGCTTGAGTCAAAAGCATGCTGCGGAACGGACGAAGGGTCCGAAGGGCTATGCATTTGTGATGCTATGGCTGCAACATTAGTTTAACAAAGCAGTCCGTGTTTGCGCATGCAGTTCATGTGGAAACGCTGGTAACAGGATGTTGGCATGTGAGCAAGTGGGGCATGTCATGAATGCCGACAGACACAAGAAGAATTCACGTGCCTACTGTGCTGGAAAGTGGCAAGCAGAGAAGCTTTCGTCTTGCTTGGCAGGAAAAGCAGACACGAAACAGTCCACATGTTGAGCACCTCGCCCGGCAAGATCGCCGCTCGGACGGAGCGCCGTGATCCCTCGCATCGCAGATCCTGCGATCACAGGGCTTCCGCGCCTCTTGAAGGCTCGTTTGCGTCAAAACCCGAGCTCCCTCTCTCTGAGGTCCGGTCCCAGAGGCGACAGGTGCTGTCAGCCCCGCCCGAAGCAAGGCGCGAGGCCCTCGAGGCATCTGCACAGAGGCAAAGCACCGCATCCTGCAAAATCTGCAAACAGCGGCCAGCGGATGCCAGCGGCCCAGAGTCTAAAGACGAGTTACCGGCTACGGCGACTACGGGCTACCGCTGTGTTGTGCAATGCTGTGCAGCTGTGCAATGCGCCTTGTGCCCCTTTAAATGTGCTCGTCGCAGGCGCGGTGGCTGTGGCTCAGCTGCAACCGCATAGCCAGCCATATGCGCCGAACATTCAGTCAGGCATTGCGGCTACAGCTAGATCTGAGACCCACCCGTCGAACGTACAAGCTCTCACACAACAACCCAGCACAATAGATACGCTCAACATTTGCACTCTTTGCCAGTAACAAGAACCGCTCCTCTGAATATGTTTCAATGCCCATAGCGGCCCATTTATCTGCGACGACAGCATTCCAATGTGTGCAGGGTGCTGAGTGATAGCTGTGGTAACTTGTGCTACCTACACTTGGAATGCGGGCCAGGACCTGCTTCTCAGCTTCAGCCCAACAGTGCAGCAGGTGCAAGTGTGACATGAGGCTGCCAAGACTAGGCCAAAGTTCAACTACTTACCGCGGCACTTGTCGCTGGCAGGTGATAGCTAGCGTGTGGCGATTCTAAACAGCAGTCGCTAGTTCACGATGGTACATGTTCGAACGAGTTGCTCCACGAGCTTTGCTGGGCCTCGTGTCAAGGCTCACGGTGGACGGAGCTGCCAGATGCCTGTCAAAGAGATGTCACCATGGTCTGAGGTGGTGCTAAAGGTCCACTGGCACCCTCCACATCAGAGAACTTCTGGGCTGGATTGGGTGCATCAGCGCATCCGATGCGTCAAGTCCTTGTAGCTGTTGACAAACTAGTGTCTTGTTCTCTGCTGCTTCTTAGCAAAACTTTGCCACGACGTTTTCCGTTGCAAACTGGCATGCAACATCCGCCAATGTGCTGCGAAGAAACCCTCAATCTAGATACTTCCAAAATGGAAAGAGATTGCGACATGACTTGGCATGCTGCTCCGCGCAGGACTTTGCTTCTAAGGTTGTTGACTGAGGCCCACCCTGTGCAGCATCACTGTCAGAAATGTGTGCCCATGTCGGTGTTCGCAAGGCCTGTCTTGGCAAGCGATGGCGCAAGTGTTCATTGGTTCGAGGGTGTCGTTGACTTTTTGGATGTCGAGATTTGTGGCCACGATCCCCAGCTGCGCCGTTGCTGGCTAGCTCGCGTGGTCGACATCGGTACAAGAAACCTCATGCATGGAGGTTGGCCGAGCTTCAGCACAAGCAGGCGATCGGATGCAGTTGCGAGCGTCCCTGTAGTGAGTAACAGTAACAGCCAGAATGGGCTTGCTTCCGGCAGAAGTTGGAGTCCGTCTGCATTCAAACCCGTATTGAAGGAAAGCATGTCGTGCTTTCGTAATACTGACAATCAGCGCTGCTGGAGAGTGATCGCAACCGGCGGAAACACCCGTCCAGCCCAATTTCCAACGCCCATACAGTGAATCTTTTTTAGGACTCGTGTTCTCCAGATGCTCCCGGCGTGAGTGCATTGGTTTCTCTTCCCATGGGATGCGGCTCGCTTTATGGGTTCTGGGCAGGGATTGAAAGCTGTTGAAACAGTGACTTTGCATTACAAATCCACACCGCCGGTGCGTACCACTCTCGAAGAGGTCGACTTCGAAATTCCCACCCGCATTGCTTGAACCTCAAAATTTCCCGAAGGTCATGGCGCAGTACCCCATGTCGGCACTTTCGGCTTCACTTGTCACGCGACTCACACTTCCGGCCTAGCTGCGGACCACGAAAGGCATCCGGGAGGGACGGCCGTCCTTTGCCCTGCATCGAGCTGCTGGCTGAAAGCTTCGAAGAAGTGTGCGGCTTCAGATGTCAACCCCGTTCTGTCCCGATTGCCGAATTGCCACTCTGCGTGCTGTCGATGGGTGCCTCTGGTAACGTTCGAACTCGGCCAACTGGGCGCGCAGGTCCCCCAGTTGCAAGTCAACGCTGGGCATGTCTTCGATGCCTGCTCGAATGCAAGCTTTGCCGACCATGCAGCGGCCTTTAGATCAGACAAAGTCAAGCCGCTTGCGGGCCACAGCTGATGCCGGCGGCCATAGATCGCGAGCAACTCCTGCAAGGGACAGGGCGGCTTCTATCGCCTCCCTCAGGGCTGCGCGAGACCTGGTGCAAGGTGCTCGATGATGCTTCATGATGCGAAATTGCAAAACGACTTGAGACCTCCAGGAGCACTTCGTTGGGCACCTCAGAGACACATCGAGCACTAGCGGACTAATGCGAGGTGCTGAATCTTTGGTCCCACCTCTGTCTTTCGAGACCGCTGAGCCAAGCGGTCAAGGCAGCACCGGGTTGGCCGATCCAAGGGCACCCAGCGATCCTCGGAGCTCCCGCCGGCTCCCGCCCGCCCGCTCTGTGACTGAAATTAAGTTGGAGCCAAGAGGCGATATCGAGACAACCACCACTGAAGATGGGTGTCGACCTTAGGAAGAGTATGCAGTATTCTGCTATGTTAAAGGTCTGCAAATTCAACAAGTTATCGTTCATGTGGTCCTAGCAGAACGTGCGCGAATGCATGGACGAATCTTATTGTCCACTTCTTCCCGTTGCGTTGGTGCCGAATGGTCACGAGATTATCTCTCTAACTGGAAAGGCTTCACAGGAGAGGCGCGAACGAACCAGCCCCCCTCGGCGGACTTCGAAACCAGGAGCGCCGCAAACAGCAGCTCGAAAAGTGGGGCACTGTCGCCGAGCCCCAGCAAGCTTGGGGGAGCTCAGGCCGCGCCTCCTAGAATTTTTGTTGCCCACCTGCTGCACACCCGGCACAGCCGGAGCATGTTGTGAGACTCTGCCTGAGTGTTGTTCATGCAGATTCATGCAACACGTTGTGTGCCCGCCAACGAGCTGGCAAGGGACCAGCAAAGACAACACTTGCACTAGAGCTGACAGCCAGAACATCGATGTAAGACTAACCGACGAGCACGGAGGTCGGCAGGAAAGGCTACGGGCGGCAATCTCGCTGATGCGAACACTGCTCCGAAGCCGGAGGCACCTCCTCGACCTGCGACGTCCGTGTCGCGTGACGAAAGCATGAGAGCCCCGGTGCCACGCCAAAGTTTCCATCTCTAAGTTCATGAAGAACATTTAAAGCTTCATTTTGCCATGGTCCGACTTGCCATGGTGCTGCCGAAAGCTGGCCCAAAGTAAGGAGGCTGCTCAAGCGAACGACACACGCTGGCCGTGGTCGCCCGTTCTATTCACAAAAGTCATCCGCGGTTTGCGCCGCGTATAGCAAGACGGCGTGCGAAGTGTGTAATCGCTCGTGACTCGCCGCCGCCGCCGCCGAGCGGACCCAGTCGAACCACGCGGAACGGTGCGCCGGAGCGCTCTGCTCTTGGATGTGCTTCTGCAAAGATTTCCCATCCTGCTCCATCACCCTTCAGAGACGAGTTGCAGAAGGTCTCGAACGATCTCTGCTGCATAGACGCCTTTACCGACCTGAGCGCAGCCAGTTGAGCTGGGAAGTGAGAAAAATAGAGAAGTAGTCTTGAACGTGCATACGGCAAGTGATAAGTCCCGGTCCCCGTGGCCATCAGCGGCTCCCAGAAGCTGCACCAGCTGTGGGAATCGCACGGGCCCTGGCAGACTTTCTGTTTATGAGCCCTGGAGCCCGACCGGGAAGCGCCGACAGATGGGAACTCGAATGCCGAGGCTTCAGGCTCACAAGGGCTCACCAAGCCCTCCTAAAGTTCCTAAAGCATTCCACACCAGTAGGCGAATGCTCGCACGGGGAGACGAATGCCGATCGCACCTTGATCCACAACGATGTCTGCCAGCGCATCAGCCTTTTCAAAAAGACTTCCTGAGCAAATCGTCGTCAGCATCAGGTCTCAGAAACGAGCGGTGTGTGGCCTGAACACACCGCCTGTACATCTCTTCATGTTGGGAAACTGAGTTCGCCTGCCCCGCAGAATCCCACTTTGCCCATTGACTTGCGGAGGTTCGAAAGGCTTTGCCGTTCTCGTTGAGCACCTGCAAGAAGCCGCTGCTAACCTCGGCGCAGGCTATCCCCGGTGACCCTCAGGCCATCGTTCAGAGCAGTAGAGTCGGCAGTGGAGTGGAGTCCAAACTGCGGCCAAGGCACGATGACCAGACCCGCGTCTGTCACCAGAGACCTTTGCTGCTAGACAGAGCTGAGGCCTATGCTCGACATTTCTGTCCGAGCTTGCCCAGATCCACAACCGGACCAGAATCCATCTGACGCACTGAACGCAGAGCACCGTTCAGGCAGGCAGCTTCGCCATCCTCAGTTCAGCACATAACTCTGCTCTTGCATGCAAACATTAGAGAGCTCCTATGCCGTTTTGGTTGCAATGCCAGACCAGACCTGACCACAGGTTCCTCACCTCGAGACCTCGCACCAATTTTGTCGAGAGTCTGCTGCATGTGCCGGGGATGAAGTTTTAAAGCCACGGAGAGATGCTTGCTTGCCTTCCAGAAGCTGGTGCGCAGCCGAATGCATGCAAAACTGCAATAATCTTGCGTGAGGACCTGCCTCTCTATGGGCATATCAGGCTGCTCGCTCGGACATTACCAGGAAGTGCTGTGCATAGTCACGCCTTGGCCCTCTTGGCTTAGATCAGCTCAGTTGACCCTGTGTTGGTTGGTTCAATCTGCTCTGCTCAGCTCGGCTTTGCGGCGATCTAAGCCTCTTGGAAACTAGATCACGTTGGACGACGAAATCACCTGGGACACGACTGTCACCAAACGTAACGTCCAGCTTCCTTCACCCATCTGGAAGCCTCCTCGCCCAGCCACGCATAGAGCTCTGCAGCATGGGCACGGCTGGCAGGTCCATAAGCATCACTGCCTTGCGACAGCGCCACGCGTAACGGAACTCGGCACCGGCTCCGAGGCTTCTTTCGCCCTAGCGGTTAAATTCGCAAGTACTTGCGTTCAACTTCACGATTGTAGCGAGGCGCAGCTGTGGATTCCATTCTTCCAAAGGTCCAGTGCCACTGATACAGCCTGTCCACTTCGCAGCACAATGTCTGCCAATCAGGGACTTGTGCAAAGAAATGCCTTCGCGCTAAGCTCCTCCGGCGTCGCATCTCCGGCCACAAGGCCGGCACGATGGATGAAGTTCACTGAGCCAAAACGCCTGGCAGGGAAGCATCGTCGTCTGCAAAAGGGACGGCAGCTCATGTAATGTCCCACGAAGGCCTCCACAAACCGAGACTGAGCACGTACTCGCGGACCACTGCGCGCTTCTGCTGCCGCGACTCGCTCGAGTGCCATTCTGGGGTTGGGCGATCCGCATCTGATTGGAGTACGGGCTGTTAATTCCGATAGTTTGAGGGAGGATGCTGTCCGTCGACAGTAATCGAATTCCGAGGTGCTCGTTCCCGTTTCTAGGGCACAGGGTTTACCGGAATCTAGCTCGGAGGCAACAACCGATGAAAGGTGCACTGTCTATTTTGGCATCACTCAAAACCGTTGATCAAAGACACGGCACAAGAACCAGCAAGTTCGGAAATGTGTTTAGAGCACTTCCCGTGTTTGACATCAGATGAGTGTCTGTCATCCAAGGGCAGCAGAAGCCGACGAATGAGCATGCTGGTGCGGTCGTGTTCCTGAGCTGCTGCAACTATTTCGGCAAGTTCCAAACCGAAGCAACACCCTGTTCTTCGAACCGGCACAGCCTATCGGCTGGTTGTCCCATTAACGAATCCGAGAGTCCTTCTTGACATTCCTGCCAGCACTGAGGATTTCCACGCTTCCATGCGTCTTATGTGATTCGCTTTCTGAGCTTCTGCCGGGAACATCTTCAAGAAGCAACATGAACTGGACGAACTTCGGAACTGAGACGGATCGACAGGCCGGAGCCTGACGCGAAGGTGTCTCAGTACCCTGTCGTCCGTCCAGGGATACGGCTGCGAAGACTCCTTACATGTGCCGCTCAACTGTGAGAAAACTGCCAACCCCACATTCGGACATGAAGACATGCAAATGATCTCCAATGGCCATGTGTTCATCCTGACCTTTTGATCTGGGATCCACTGTGGTTCAACAGCATAGCGGCATCAACTTCGGATGGTGGGAGTCAACCTTTCGCATGAAGCACAATGCAAACCATGAGTTGCGCACACTGGACAGTTTTTGTGGCATCACGTTGCTCCAGAAGCTTTTGCAACTGGGCAGCCGCAAAGTTTCCATAGACGTTGTATGCGCTACTGAGTATGCCGAGCCGAGAGGAGAACATCATATTACCAAACGTGCCCAGCACGAATCAGTCGACATTTCTAAACTGGTGCCGACAGGTTGTGTTGATTCTTCCATAATCCTGAACCTTCAAAAATGCCAAACTCGGTGCAAATGGAGAGGTGGCTTCGCTTAACCAATCATTATCCTTGAAATGCCTTCGCGGCTTGCGCACAATCGGGTCGGCAACTCATGTGTGTGTGTGAACCTTGATAGCAAAGAGTCACTTTTCGGCAAGTTTCGAAAAGGCGGGGGGATGCCCCACACCTGAAGAATGGGCATCTAACAAAAAGGCTCTTCAGAGTGTGCTGATATGGTTCTGGGACGCCAGAACCACGTACCTGCAGAATGTAAAGAACGCTAGCTACTCTTCCGAGAGAGTATCCAAGTGTGTACCCGGCCGGCATTCTGTCAAAAGGCCGGGCGTAGACGCTTGATTCATCTTGATCGAGACATTGAATGACCGAAACCGGCTCAATTCTTGATACCTTCCTGACAAACTTGATTCTTTTAACTTGATTGAATTCAACTTGCATGCAACTTGATTCCTTTCAACTTGAATGCACTTTGATTCTTTTCAACTTGATTGCATCTTCTTGAAAGTTACTTGAGTGATCGCTCGCTAGTGACCACAACACATAAGGCCAGGACCCAAGCCTTTAAAAAAGGGCAGGACCCGTACCCCTGACGACAGTACATCAGGCCAGGACCCAAGCCTCAATGGGGCAGCACCCGTACCCCGGACGACGCATCTTTCAAGGGCACCATGTCGTGGCTGCGGCTTTGACCTGCGAAACGTCATGGTGAACCCCAACCAAGGAGGCATCACGAGGGCAGCGGCGTTGACCTGCGAACCATCATGATGACCCCAGTTAGCCTGCAAGTGTTTCGACTCAGAGCAGTCACATTCAACACACTACTCTCCGAAGGGGAGTAGCTGTGTGTGTGAACCTCTGATAGCAAAGAGTCACTTTTCGGCAAGTTTCGAAAAGGCGGGGGNACATTCAACACACTACTCTCCGAAGGGGAGTAGCTGTGTGTGTGAACCTCTGATAGCAAAGAGTCACTTTTCGGCAAGTTTCGAAAAGGCGGGGGCACGACAACACATAAGGCCAGGACCCAAGCCTTAAAAAAGGGGCAGGACCCGTACCCCTGACGAGGACCCAAGCCTCAATGGGGCAGGACCCGTACCCCGGACGACGCATTTTTCAGGCGCACCATGTCGTGGCTGCGGCTTTGACCTGCGAAACGTCATGGTGAACCCCAACCAAGGAGGCATCATGATGGGGCTGGGGCGTTGACCTGCGAACCATCATGATAACCCCAGTTAGCCTTCGAGTGTTTCGACTCAGAGCAGTCACATTCAACACACTACTCTCCGAAGAAAATTACCTGTGTGTGTGAACCTCTGATAGCAAAGAGTCACTTTTCGGCAAGTTTCGAAAAGGCGGGGGGATGCCCCACACCTGAAGAGTGGGCATCTAACAAAGAGGCTCTTCAGAGTGTGCTGATATGGTTCTGGGACGCCAGAACCACGTACCCGCAGAATGTAAAGAACGCTAGCTACTCTTCCGAGAGAGTATCCAAGTGTCTGTGTGTGTGTGTGTGCTTGTGTGCTTGTGTGCTTGTGTGCTTGTGTGCTTGTGTGCTTGTGTGCTTGTGTGCTTGTGTGCTTGTGTGCTTGTGTGCTTGTGTGCTTGTGTGCTTGTGTGCTTGTGTG
>BGNK01003415.1:17685-52449 GCA_003297005.1 Symbiodinium sp. clade A Y106 | reverse complement strand
TGCTTGTGTGCTTGTGTGCTTGTGTGCTTGTGTGCTTGTGTGCTTGTGTGCTTGTGTGCTTGTGTGCTTGTGTGCTTGTGTGCTTGTGTGCTTGGTTGTTTGTTTTTGTTTGTTTGTTTTTGTTTGTTTGTTTTTGTTTGTTTGTTTTTGTTTGTTTGTTTTTGTTTGTTTTTTTGTTTGTTTGTTTTTTTGTTTGTTTGTTTTTTTGTTTGTTTGTTTGTTTGTTTATTTGCTTGTTTGTTTGTTTGTTTGTTTGTGTGTTTGTTTGTTTGTGTGTTTGTTTGTGTGTGTGTTTGTTTGTGTGTGTGTTTGTTTGTGTGTGTGTGTTTGTTTGTGTGTGTGTGTGTGTGTGTTTGTTTGTTTGTTTGTTTGTTTGTTTGTGTGTTTGTGTGTGTGTTTGTGTGTGTGTGTTTGTGTGTTTGTTTGTGTGTTTGTTTGTGTGTTTGTTTGTGTGTTTGTTTGTGTGTTTGTTTGTGTGTTTGTTTGTGTGTTTGTTTGTGTGTTTGTGTGTGTGTTTGTGTGTGTGTTTGTGTGTGTGTTTGTGTGTTTGTTTGTGTGTTTGTTTGTTTGTTTGTTTGTTTGTTTGTTTGTTTGTTTGTTTGTTTGTGTGTGTCAGTCACAAGCACAGACCTGCACCAAGGGCAAATACCGTGTCCGTGCCCACATTCACCCTTCTCGCGCACTTTCGTTTAGTGCTTGACTGCGCTTACCTTTCGCTGTTCTGGCTCTGTGCAGTAGCCGAACGATGAAGCATGCGGCTGAGCACCTGGCGCCGTGAAAAGGTCGGTTTGCTGCGCGTCGGCTCGTGCGTGCTGCACCGAGGAGCTGCAAGTAACTGCCCCGCCCCCCGCCGACTGCTTGAGGAACCATGGTGAACGAAAACTGGAAATTCCGTCAACAAAGGTCGAATCATGGACTCTTCAGTATGTGTTGATACGCCTTGCTGACGCTTCTTGTTTGGGCGGGAAGGGTTTACTGGATAAAGCTGCAACAAATCGAACAAATAGAGAGTACTGCTGGCTGTCTTCTCGCAACACACAGTCAGCTTGAGATTTTGGCTTGAAGTTGCCGAACCTACTCTACCGCTCAGACTTCTGTTCAAAACAAATCTGCGGGCTTAAGCATCATCCAAGAGTCGCGTCTCAGTCGAATGCGCTCTCGTTCTCGCATGAAGAGGAAGAAGCCTTAGAAAGCGAAAGTCGAAAGTAGCCTTCGTGGAGCAGGCAGAACATGCGTGAAAGCAGCAACCATGGCCGTAACACGTCGTAGCCTGGTGCCGTCATGGAACCGTCCACGGTGGCAGGAAAGCCGAAGTCAACCTGGAGTGCCTTGAGGCTCAGGGCTTCTGCGAGCTTCCGCAGATCTCCGAAGTTCTTCCAAGTTCTCTTCGCTGAGGTTGGGTCTGGGCCAGGCTGTGGCACATCTCCCTTCTGCGCCACCTCCAGTCAATCCAGCTGATTTTTTATCTTTCGCCGATCAAGGTTGGCCTCTTCAGGCTCGGGAGCCTTGCTTCCCTTGGCTGCACCACGAGCAAAGACAATCCACTTTCCATGGCAAAAAGATCGAGGTCCCGACGACAGATGTTGCTTCTGGCCCCTCCTGCAATCAGTTGCAAACTAGAGGTTGAACTTCACCCATGAGACATGGAACTGGTCCAAACGACGGAAGTCTCTTAAGAGCTTAAACTCCAACCCTGAGTGGAAAGGGTGTGTAGCATTCTGACCGGATTACAGTGCATCCACACCTTGTCCTTCTTGTCTTTGTCCTTCTTGTCCTTGTGCTTCTCTTTGCGCTCCTGCGAGATTTTCGGCCCTGCTGGCCACCGGCACAAGACACCTGCGAGACCCTGCCAAAAGTCACGTTCCGAGCCTTGGGCAACTCCGAACGTCACCGCCACATGACAAGCCCTTCCATCCCACAATCTCAATCCCAGCCCGTGATACAACTCAAGGACTACAGTACCAAACCATGAGCACACTTCTCTCGCGAATGAAGGACAAGCGACTGGGAGTAAGCACAGCTCGTTTCTGCGAACGCAGCAAATCTCAGCATGCAGAAATTCTTGCCGTCGACTTTCACTGGTGCAACACACGGCAGTGCTGCTGGGATGATGTTATTACAAACAGCAGGGATAATGCGCAAAAATACCGAACGAGTCATCTGCAGTCATGATGGGGCTCTGGTCGAAGCTGTAGTCCTGGTGATCTAGTCTCTGCTGGCAACAATGTAGATACATCGATGGCTCTCAGCTTGTGGAGAGCTGCGCGACTTCGCTGCCACTGCTGGACACGAAGACAGAAGTCCAGGCAAACATGTTCAAACGTATCTGCAGCTCACTGTCGAGCAGGACAATAACCCTGTTACTTGTCTCACAAACCAAACCGTACACAATTGCTTCAATGGGTTGTACTCGTCTGCACCCTTGACATCTCGGCTTTGTCCAGACGTTCGTAGCACAGCTGCTTGCAAGTGAGACATGACAGCTTAAACAATCCGTAGAATCTTGGCGCACTGCTGTTAAACAGTCTCGCGCTCATTTCGAAAGCAGCATGCCATAGGCTTGGTTTGCAGTCTCCACATTCCGGCCCCATGCTGCTGCACTAATATCCCGAAGTAGTTCTGAGTCTTGTGGTTGGTGGTTTTTCCTGACAGTACAAAGACTGCACACCTCCTGCATAGCCTGCCAACTGCAAGTCAGGACAGGACTCCTCTCTTCTCACATGATGCGAACATTCGAGATGACGATCTTAGCACATGTATGCAGCACTGCGAAGCTTACCAACGCAGGACCTGAAGGTGCGTGAGGCACACTGCACCTTCTTTACTTTGTTGCAAGCATTTCTCGAACACGAACGCTCTGGAACACTTTCGGGTCACGAGGCATGCTTTTGGTCGCCAGATTACATCGAAGATGTGGTACTATCCTGCGAAGGATTTCTGACATGTAGGACTTTCATTATGGCTATTCCCTTTAAGCTCTTTGCTGGATTGCGGGCCCTTCTTCTTGAAGGATCTAGCATTCGACTTGAATAAATGATTCACATGTGCCCGTTGGGAATCTTCGGGAATGCGACACCACTGAAGGGAAGTTGGAACCAAACAGCCGTAGCAGGATGAACCATGAAGAACCACTTGCCTAAGCACCAACCACAGAACTAACAGCATCGAAATCCCGTGTAGAACTGCGATGCAAACGTGTCCTACGTAACGACCATGTTTCTTTGCTGGTGCGTTCCTGGGTCCCAAACAGAACCGTCGGAGCTGCCGAAGGCGGCAGTCCTCCATGCGCTCCGCTCCATTCGCGTGCCACCATGCATCATGCCCATTCCTATGCCCCTCCGGTACCCCAATGATGCACCAAGGACCAATGAGGCTTGTTCTCAAGCTCAGCTTGGACCTCGATTCGCTCCGACTGATCACTGATCTATCCACGCAGGCCTTCCGTCTGAACTGACCGAGGCAGAGTAGAAGGCACGGCTGTAGCCTTCCAGGGAGCTGAGAATCCTGAGCAACAGCAGCTCTGCGCATGCGACGGTTTTGGTTGGCTGCTGCCCAAGTGACCGCAACGGACCCCCGTTCTTTGGCCGTTCGAAGATCCGCGCCTGACATGCTCCGACCAGGCCCACCCGATGTTGGTTTCATTCTCTCCGGTCGTGCGTGGAATCATTGCGCGAGCGGCTATGCCGTTAGATGCAAATCTCGCAACCTGAAATCTGCAATGCTGCACTCTGTCAAATTAGCAGGTGGCGTTGCAGCTTTGCTTACCGGCACCACCGAGTGGGAAAACTCCCCAGTCAGTGTCGTGTGCATGTTCCATCAAGTCACCAGGACTGGGCACGGCCTGATTCTCCTTCTCACCGGCAGCTGCAATTGTTGTGTTGTCAAAGCTATCCCACCTTAGCAAAGCTTCAGCATCAACGTGTCTACTGCATGGAAGCCCTCCTCATCTCGCAAGTTTTGGCCAATTGGACCTGGAGGCCTGAGCCCAGTCCGAGGGGTTGCAGAGTGTTTAGGCGTCGGACCCAGCTTGGAAGACCATGCACGACGGCTGGGCAGCCTCAGTACTGATCTTTTCCGAGCACTCAAATGACTGGCAAAGACAAGAACTAGTCTCAGCAGGCCTTCTCCGAGGCATCGCCAGACCTTCCGCGCCAGGCAAGAACAGATTCAACTGGCCAGGTACACGAAGGTGTATTGCCTTCTGCTTCTGGAACCATGGAGTGTGCTACCCTTCTCGCCAAACCGGACCGTGAGCCATCCTCGAAGACCCTTTTCCCAGCTGTGGCGCAGACCACTGGTATGTTTGCACTGCAGTCATGGTGAGCCCAGCCTGCAGCAGATGCTGTCTACCATGTTCAAAAACTTGCACATGGCCAAACGGGAGATGTCTCGACAGAAGCGCTCCAGATCGACTGCAAGGTCAGCGATGGCAGGATGACACGACATGGAGCTTCTAAGAGGCTTCTGGAAACTGTGGTGCAAAGGAAGGGCCCGCAAAACCGCGGCAGCTGGCCCGGCCTTTTTCTCTGATTCGTCTGCCTGCTTCAGCAGACGGAGGTCGAAGAGCTGAAGTGGGTTCAAGCTGCGGTGGCTTCCTGAGGGAGACTCTTGGTCTCGTCTTCAACATGTCTTCAATTCTTGAATCGACGAAGTCAGCCAACGGCAGCAAATGCTCCTGCCAGAACGGTGTTGCCGTCGCGCGAGATGTCTAAGGAGTCGCCACCTGAGCAACCGGCCGTGAGTTCAAATTTCTGAGGGAAACAACATCAGGATTCACAGTGTCCGAAATCGAAAGCCTCCTTGTGCCAAGTTGCTCAGCTCCACCCCGGATATCCACGCCGATGGCGCTTTGGGGGTGCGAAGGTCCCACAGGAGGACACTCCTTCAAGGATTGTTCAGAGGTTTTTGGGAGCTCCGTAATTGTTCTGCAAAGGGCGCCCGGGTGGCTGGGCCGCGGCTCCGCTCCTGTCCATTCCACCCGACAAGAAGAGGTGTTGATGCTCTGGCACTGACCGAAGACCTCACTTTGGATGGAAAGGACGGCCCAGCACTTTGCTGGCGGACACTCGAGATTCGCACAAGCCTACTTCATGCTGAGATGAACGGCCGAGCATGGGAATGTGCATGCCGGAGTGACTACACAGTATGCGAATGTTGTAGCTGCTGGGTGCTCAATTCCTATGCATCTTCGTGTCGGTCGCGGCTTCTATCACAACAGGAAGAGGCAAGCGGGACCCAGCAGGCCGGGGGTTGTTCTGTCATCCGGCATTTTCTCTCGAACACACCACTGCTTAATGTATCTGAAAGGTTGCATAAACCAGTCCTATTTCTTTGGTTTCGCCGAGAGACTCATGATCTTCAGGCTGTGGCGGCAAGGCTTGTCTCCTTCGGCAAACGAATTGGTTTGCACTGGGCTAGTCCGCTAGTGGCTATACTGCGGCTATACTGCACAGCACAGTTGCGCCTACCATGGCATCCTTTGAACCAAGGCAGAGCTCTTCCTGCTCAGGCGGAAGCCAGACTAGACTCCACGGGCACTCGCACCACCGCCAACGGTTCAACTTCTGTTAACCGGGGGAGAAGGTCAAATCTTACCGTGGCACCTTCATGTCACGGCCTTTGCTCGACTTCAGCCTTGGCAACGGAGAGTCAGTTCTTGGAGAGGCGGACGCTCGGCTTCCGCTACGCCTTCCAACCCACTCGTGGCGGCAAAACCCCTCGACTGCAACCACGCCTTGTCTCGCTGTCTGAGCTTTGGACTGCTCGACGTCGTACACCTTGACGACCCGCTCCTGCCACATTCTGCGTGCTCGTCTTGCCCCAAGCTGTGCAAAAGCACATGAAGAAGCTCAATATTTTGCGTCCCTGCGTGGAAAGGCACTGAGAATCGATTACATCATGGGGCGTGGTCGTTCTCGAAGGCAGCCACAGCACCGCGTGTGCGCACGCCGACGGTCAAAAAGCAGCAATACATGAACCCGCGTCGCGGGAGCTAAAAATTCAGAAAGAGACAATGACGTCGTGCCTGCCCACCGACCAGCAACTTGTCTCCGCCCTGTTCAAAGTGCATTTGAGCTCGGAGCATGGACTTTTCTGAGTACACCGGCGAATTTAGAACTGACTCGCCTCGCTGAAGGACAGCGCCCCCAGCTCGGACTCTCCAGGCCTCGTTGCAGCGTTTGCCTTCGTCGACCATCTGTAGGCATTAATGTCGTAAAGCTTTGGTGCCCAGCATCTCCGCCAGAATCTTCACGCCACCGCCGCGTGTCACCTCCCAAAAGCCAACAGTACCTCCAGCAAAGGCTTCTTGCATCTTCTTGCAGCTGGCAGTCAAGATTCAAGATCTTGATCCTGAGTTCACACTCTTTAGGGCCCCTGGCGCCTTGACATGCATCAAATGTCGCATTGCCTTCGTCGCCTCACTCAGCCCTACTGCCAGCATCAGCATCAGCAGTATCACCATCATCATCACCCAACCCAAAAATGTTTTGCCCAACCGTCGGTGAGCCAATACTTCGACCTAATCCTTTGATACCAGTTCTCTTCTATGCTGAGATCCACGACCGTGTGCCTGGCAGTGGGACATGCTCGACTTACCTTCATACCACTGAGACCCTTCCACAACTCCAGAAGTTTGAACAAGCTGCCGGCTGTGTCGACGGTAGCGACAATGTTGGCTGTGCGTCCTGGTGACTTCCCACGTCATGTGCGCGGGGAAGGGGAGCACGGAGCACGTTTTTGGGGTGTGCAACCTGACAAGGTAAACTCGCAAGAGCTGTGGCTCTCCAATTGCCGAATCCCATCCGTGTTTAGCGCATCTTCAAAGCAAACCGCTTGGAGAGGAACGACGAGCATGGCGGCCGCAACACTCCGGACAACAGATGTCTGAAACGAAACTGACGTGATGTGCCTAGGAAGACACTGACAGCCGCAGGATGCAAGGCCAACCTGCTGACAGCCAGCGCAAGTTCAGCATCGCGGTGCCTGGCGAGATGTGCCAAGACAGCTCGCAGTCGACTCCAGGTGCCTTCAGCCTCGGATGGGACCTGTGGGGGATGCCTAATGCAGTCACAACACCGAGCCTCAATACGGCACAAGAAATCTGGGTTCAGTAACACGGTTGCCATGGACCGGATGGGGGGGCTCCCCATGGACACCACGTCTCCAACATGTCTTACAGTGCAACATAGTGCAACGTCTAGGGCAAACGCATGCAGGCGCCCAGTGCCTCGCTTCGAGAGCCGCTTACCACGTTCGAGCGCCGCCTTTTCTGCAGCAGCCTCCATGTCATCTTTCTCCTCGTCCCTGGCGCCCGGCCACTAGAATAGGTTTTGTAACTTTCTGGCTCTTCAACAGCTGAAGGTCAGGCCTCGTAAGATTGCGCGGAGATAGATTGAGCGTGTGCAGGTGCTGCGCCCCTAAGGTGCCGCAGGGGGCTTCCATAATGCACTGCGATGTGGCTGGCGCTTGGCACTGGACCCGCACCCATCAACAACAGTAATGTCCTCCAACATTTTTTGGCCCAGTGGCGAGCTACGTCGAAGATTCGCAGGCCACCATCGAGGTAGGCTGCCAAGGAATCACACAGCTTTGCGAACAAGCCGAATTCATGCTAGATGACGCCGAGGATCGAACGGCAGAATGCAACATCTCTCGCAATGCTGTAAGGGTATATTAAGTGTATCCTGACAAAGCACATGAGGTCCACCTATATTGGGAAATCGAATGCAGGCACAGTTCCCTCGGCTGCTGGCACGCCTCCGGCCAGCTGCAGATCGTCAGGCGAGAAGCGCAGTGCAAAACATGCCTCGGTCGTACCCGCACAGTGTTCTGCTTCCCAGGGCTCAGAAAAGCTCTTCTTCTCAGTAGCTTCGAATATACGAGAAGCGGCAAGTCGGAGACCTGAAGTAGACCAGAGCTACCCGGCACACTCTGCTGCAGAGAGGCGTGGCCGTACCCCTGCAAGTGGAGCTTCGGCAGATCCTGACGAATGTTCGAGTCTGGGGCCGAGCACCACGAGTCTGCATGCATGAAGTCGCATCGCATTTCCCTCACAGTCGCAGTTTTTTCAAGGCATGTCAAGTGGGACGCAACTTCTCTGAAGACAAGCACTTCCACACTCAATTGAAGCGACGTCTCTACGAGAGCTGCAATGCCATAAGCCAATCCAGCTCACGGCCAGATTTCGGACACGCTACATTGAAAAAAATGCACTAACGAAGACCTGGGCGCGAACCACCGAAGACTGAGCACGTCAGTCGGACAAGGGTGGTGTTAAACTAAGCTCATGTGTGCAAGGCAGCGTGGCGGCTGAGCACATCAGCCGTGCAGCACTGATGTAAGTCGGCTCAGTCGTCGTCAAAGTCGGGCTCCTCTGTCTTCACAACCTTCTCGACACATGCCGGCATGGATTGCGAGCTGCTACAAGTAAACGTAACAGGTAGCATTACAACGTGACAAGAAGTGCATGCTGTAGCACTGCACAGCTCTGCAGACCATCGAGATGCAATGAGACCCGCTGTTGCCTTGTCGATCTCTCCAAGCTCGAAAAATCTGAGCCAGCAGGTCAGAGGTTTGACAAAGGGTGATTTTTTGCATCAGGATCTGTACGGAGCATCCTGAGAGGATTCTGAGATGCGCAAGCATAACAGTATAAGGCAACAGAGTACATCGATCAGTTGGCTTCGACTGAGATGCCGATTCTTTAAAGGCTATGCACTCTGGTTCACTTTCACTCAGCCAAGCCTGTCGTCGTTGTCTTGCTCCTCCTTCTCCTCCGCCTCCTCCTTCTCCTCCGCCTGCCAGAGGCGTGGCACCGCTGCCACGGGCACGCGTGGGGGATTGTTGGATTTTCTCACCGCTCCTGCCTTCACCCATGCATTCCGACGCTGTCGGCGGTCCTCAGCTACGGCTGGGCTATGTACACGGCGGAGAGGCGAGGATGAGTCATGTGCTCCAGACTTCCTCGCACGCTGCTACGGCTGACGACTGAAGACGGAATGCCAATGCTGCACGAGGCAGAGTCAAGGGACATGGGGCACCTTCTTGAGCCAGCCATTCCAGAAATCGAAGCGGCCGTCAATGTCAATGTCGCGGATGTAACTTTCCAACCTGACAGCGAAAGACTGCGATTGCAGCGCAGGCCTTCTGCAGAATTCTGCCGCCAAGCATCTCACCCTTGCCAAAGCGGCCCATGCGCTGCGGCACGTCATCTTTGATGGCATCCAGCTCTAGCCAACCATCTGGCAGATGAAAAACTGTGAAATATGATACTTTCCACACACACACTGCCATACCCATGCCAAGCTCAAGACCCCACAGCCGGATTCCCAATTCTTGGTAGCCAGCTTTGAGGACCTGCAAACCAGCTCTCGAGGTTTGCGTTTAGCTAAGGTGTGTAACATCAAGCCTGAGCGCCTACGGGAATCAAGAGGAATCTGATCTTTGGAGGGTGCGATCAGTGAGTCTACCTGTCTACCTCCTCTGTCCTAGACGTTCTCGCCAAGCAACCCACGAGATCCACTTGGACATTTTGGGATCGGCGCATTCTGCTGCTGCTCTAAAACTTCCTGCCATGAACAACACGAATTCCACCACGAGAACTTTCAACTACACCGACCACGAGATTGATGACAGGGCATGAGACGTGCTGTGGTAAATTGATGCAGAGTGCCAGATGTGCTGCACTCGCTTAGAGGCACACATCTTGCAATGCAGACCGTGTTGCATCTTTTCGAAGTGCAGTCCAGACGTGGCTCTTTGCTGCGGCCGCCAGCGATCTGCGACCGGCACCTGCATCAAAGCTCTTTGGAAGTAGCGAGTCATTCGTCCAGCAATTCCCGTATGCGGAGCAGCAGTGGCAGGCTGACAGAGGTTGACTTGCACCTCTCGCCGATCTTCACCATCTTCCTGTAGAAGGCAGCGAAAACGAAGCGGCCGACAAGATTGATGCTACAATGATCTACAATGCTACATGGAAGTTCAGTGCTTGGCAAACTTGAAAGTGTCTCGGCATGTCTACAGCGCGTGAACTTGTTGCATTCTCGGGCCGGACAGTGTGCATCGACGAACTTAGCCATAGGGCGGGGGAAGATACTAATGCTGACGAATGCCTTGCACGGGATTCCATGATCTTATGGCCCCTCCGGAAACCTACAACACCCCGTGTGTTCGGCATGCCGGGCCTACAACAGTGGGCGACGGCTGCCTGTCCTAATGGTGTTCATGTCACAATTTATGCAAATGCCTAAACCACCGTGTAGAGCATTTTGACAAAGGTGTCATGCAGCGACACTCCTTCCAAATTTGACCTCTTGGGTTGGCAAGAGCAACTTGCGGTAGGTATGCCGCCTTCCCGGATCATTCCGTCTGGTTTTGTGGTATCTAAAAACCCTGTTCAAGTACGATCAAGTACGGGTGAATGCCTGTGAGGCACAGGGCACAGAGAGCGTCACTTGCCAAGCCGTCGGCCTCCTTCATCCAGCCTCCTCGACCGATATTCGAACGTGGCGACGAACAAGGTGTTGAAGAGCCAACTCCTTGCTGCCCCCCGATACATGAAGGCACTCCAAGTAGCATTCTCGCGGCCCAGCTTTTGAGTTGCAAGGCAGAGTGAGGCTGAGGACTTTTTGCAGTTGAACCTTAAAATTGCAACCAGTACCGTGCTGATGCACATGACAGGCACTACAAAGGATCGTCGGCTTTTGCAACCAAGATTCTCTGGCTGGGGAACACTTGTATCTCGAGACCCTGCGAGAGTTCATGCACCAATAGTGAACTAACTGAGGGCTTCGTCTGTTTCGCTTCTTTGATGTCTGTCCTCGTACTCATTGCGCGTAAGGCCGAAACGAAGCGACCCTCCAGAATTGTGGTCGCGGAGCATGTGCTTGTTGACGGCCTGTAGCACCTGGCTTTTGCTGTTGACACTTTTTCAGAAGGCAGAGTACGGTCACGACATGTCACGACGCCAACAAACTGTAAACAGCTGTGGCGGCAGATCTGTGATGCGAGGACAAGGACTCCTAAGGACTCTCAAGAGGCGCACCTCGGACGTCGTGAAGCCCGCAGCATCACCCCAGCATTCCCTCACGTCAGGGAGGAAACGCCGCCAACGAAAAGAATGTGCCCAACGCATCGCCACACTGCTTGCAGCAGCGATTCATCAAGTTCTGAATCTCCATGCTGCTACACTCGCGGCCATCACGGACGCGCAAACCCGGAGGGCGATTCGCCGGGTAGCGCCCGAAGCCAGCAATTTGGCCTTTGTCTTTCAAGATGTCAATATGTCAGATGTGATGAGCTTACTCAAAACACCAGCTGTCGACACTCTTCATATTCAGCAAATCTCGAAAGGCCATGCCGCATGACCCTGTCATGCGAGTCGGGACACTCGTCAGCTTGACGGTGTCCACTTTACGCCGCGGAGACCGGGATCGCCGCATGGCACTTTTGACTAGATGAAGTTGTGCTTTGTGAGGATGAAGGAGTTGATGAGCTTCGATGTGTTGCATGTGGAGACGTGGTCGCCATGTCTTCGTGATTTGCTTGATTGCTCTATGTTGCTCTTGAGACCTCCTGAATGAACCATGAGTGCAAGGCAATCCATTCAGGCATCTGCAAAGGATCGGTGCAGGCAGTATCGCAGCATGAGCCGGCGTCGGGTTCATCCCGAAGACTGAAGTTGAAACCCACTGAAACAACAACCCTTCCCGGTCCGCGGAGGGATCCACAGTTGCCTCGATCTTCACCAAAACAAGTTCATGTGCCAATGATGCTTCCTACATGCAAACTCCGAGACAAAAAGGCTGACAAGAGATCGTCTCTGCTGTTTGGGACGAGCAGCACGGCGGCCGCCAGTTCGTCCGGCGCGTCGGTTGACAGTGACGGATGTGATCCGGGCTGGTCAGCAGTCAGGCAACAAGATAAATGGAAACTCTCACACAACCATGCTCGGTCTGACATCATCCTTCTGAAGATCAGTTCTGCAGCGGCACCTGAAGGAGAGCCTGGATCGTCCGTCGGCTTCTTCGTGGGGCTGGTGGTGCCGTCCTCACCGCAGCGGTGCGGAGCCAGCCGGTGTAGGACATGACACGTGTGAAGTCAGCGAATGCGGATTCCTTCCATCCTGAGGACGGAGACCAGAAGCTCTCAGAATGCGCCTTAAAGTAGCCTGAAGGCCTGAAGCCCGGTTTTCGAGTAGCTCGCTCCCACCCTTAACGCGGAGGGCTCCGACGTGAAGCGCCGGCCACGAGAGTCTCGAGCATGCTTCGGCTCCAGGACTTGTTGCCCCGCAGCCTCCACGGACGAGAAGCGATGGCGATGGCAGGGCTCCAAGAAGGCTCCCATGCCAAGCCTTCAGCATCTCCTTGGCCTCGTTGGCCTGCTTCACGGCCTGCAGTCGGGCACTCGTCGACTCGCAGCTCAGGGGTCTCCGCAGCTCAGGGCCGCTCCAAGTTTTTCCTTTGCTCCGTCTCCTGGACGTCCTGGCGTTCGTGCTGACACATGCATCAGCAAAAGATCATCCGAGCACACCCGCTGCCCGCCTTGGACTTGGCTATGCCAAGAATTGCAAAGACCTGAAATGCGCAGAGAGAGAGAGAGAAAACAAAAAACAAACTGTGCGAGAAAAAACAGTAAGCAAAATGCCATGGGCTCAACTTTCTTAGTCCTACTACAGATTGACAAACCGCTCGGCACATCCGTTCTCCACGCCCACTTTATTGGACAATCACCGTTACCAGTACCCACGCAGATTCTCTGGTGTGGGCATCCCTGCATCGGAAGCATCGCTCTTCGCACGTTCACGAAGCTGCTGTTGTTTCAACTTCTCTTCCTTCTCGGCCTTGTCTTCCTGCAACCCAACACAAGAGTTCTGCAGACATTTCGCCTCACAGTGATGACGGACATGGCAGTGCCAACCAATCGGACAGTGCAGCCTGCGATGAAATACGTGAACAAGTTTGCAATTCCACGATAGGAGTAGCAGCTCTGCTTGCTGGACCTCTTCCTTGGCCCACTTTGGGTTGTCGGCCATGTACTGCGAAAGCTCTGCGGCCTTCGCGGGCAAACATACCCGTGCATATCCTGCTTCCGGGCGTGTGCGCGAACTAACAAGACCTGAAGACAGAAATTGGCCCTCCGCGGAATGCCAACAGACTCGACTCATCCAAATGACCCACATGGAACATCAGCGTGTACGATATTGAGCTCCGGCCGCACAAGGCTAGAACTGAAGAAACAGAAGTCAGACTGCAAGGTCTCTTCCTTTGGAGTCATATGCCCTTCCCGTGACGAAGCGGATGCAGAAAGAAGAATGACCCAGCGCACCAACTTGTGGAACTGCCGGAAGTCCAACCTTTGCTTTCCTGACCGAGGAAGAGCTGAAGTGCAGCAGAATAGAGCATGCCCTTCACTGGTTGAGAGCTGCCCTTCCATGCTGCCTAGCACGTCCATCTCGTCAAACATCTCCTCAAAGCAAAGGCACATCCAGCTTCAAGGTTTGCACATGGTTCGCAAGTGCTGGTGCACTTGCCACCTTCAGCCGGTACTTCGGCATTTCAGCATTGGCTCCGAGAATCCTGACCAGCAGCCCGAGGAAAGTGGATTTCCGAGCACAGGCATCTTGATGCTGCAAAATGAAAGCACCATCACACCGAACTCACGACAGGATGCTCCACAAAGACTATGGCGGGCACCCAGGCCTTTTAAACGCCTTGCTGCATTCACTCTCCGTGATAAGACCGTCTTGGTCCTGGAGGGGTTGGTTGCACTAGCCGATGCAGCGCAAACTTGCCTGCGATTGTCAGGAATGACTGCGATCAGACAACTCGGAAAATCTCAATTAATAACTCGTCTGCTCAATTTCGCTGACCCCCGCAGATCCTCGTCGGACATGTCCTCAGGTGCGAGGCATCGAACTATTGTTTTTGATTTGCTGGAGGGTACAGAAAGGTTAGAAGTGCAATGAAGCCTTCGAACTGAGCGGCAAAGGCCACTGACCATCGTGCCTGGGAACTTCGAAGCTCTTCTAAGGTCTTCTCCTGCACAGTGTCTGAAGATGTCTGATGACTATGCCGATGCCGTTGTGGGCTTAAATTCGGCCTTGCTCCCCAAGCGCGCTTGCTGCAGCTTCCAAGCCTCTGCTTCCGTGTCTGGCACAGTTCTGGTGCATCTCTCAAACACTGTGCCGCTGCCTGTATCGGATCCATCGGGCAGTCACCGCGATAGCTGCACACCAAAGGCTGCAAGTTGCAAAGAATCGTTGGGTTTGATGCCTGCTAGCTGATAGAGCATTCCTCGATATCCATGTGTTGTTTTGCCGATTAGGATTTCAACCGTGGTGTGATGCCATACACCTGCACATGTCTGCTGCTACGAGCCAAATTGAAGCATTCGCAGATCTGAACAAGCTCCTACCTTGATGCTGAGGTCTAGCAGGGACTGCTAGTGTTGCCAAACATCTTGACGACATGTTACCGCTTGCAGGTCACACCCGCGCACATCACGAAATGCCTTCTTGTCTTTCTTGTCTTCCTTCTTGTCCTCTGACCGGTCTGTTGTCTTGCGATTACGGAAACGGCAAGTGTGCAGGCTGAAGCTGGCAGTCGCGTCTACATCGAGAGCACTGACATGCCACCGGAGTTAATTCGACATTCAACTGCTCATGAAAACACAACAGGCAGATCATGCCAAGTGCTTGAGCCTTCTTCTCTTTCGCTTTTTCTTTGCCGTCCTTGCTGTCCTTGGGTTTCTTGTCTTCGCCCTGTGTGCGATCCAGCGTCATCAACGCAATGACTCGGACTTTCGGTGGAAGAAGGCGGGCGCTGACTGTGAGGGCGACTCAGTCAGGCATTAGTTGAACGCATGATTTCACCGCGGGGCTTCAATGCATTGGTCAGAAATATCGGAATGAGTCCAAGCAGGTGGAAGAATTGGTGCACAGGCTGGAGCTGACTTCGGGAAAAGATGCACCATTCCCAGCCACTCCAAAATGTACAAACTCCGAAAACAGTTGCCTCTAAAGCTAGTGCGGCTTGCCTGCCTGCTCCCCTTCTGTCCAGCCTCCAAATGCGGAAAACAAATAGCAAAGGGAAAGCACGGCTCCCTGTGGCTCCCTGCTGTTCCTTCAAGTACTCCGGCAGCAACCGTGTGCCGCGCTCGGATACCCGCTCTCTTGGGCTTCCACGTTTTCCACTTCCATGCTCGGGATCTCTCCATTTTCCCCAGCTCTCGTCGTCCTGAGACACGGCAACCGGCAACTTAACTTCAGTCTCTGGATCGTTCGCCTCATGCCGATGCCGGGCCTGTTCTGACTTCCAGCTCTGCTCGTTCCAGGTTTGTCTCCAGGATGCGGATCCGCGGTCTGGAAAGGGCCAAGAGCGAAAGAAGCACCGTATGAAGTACGACGTATGAGGAGCGCAAAGGCGCCTTCCCAGGCCCACCATGAATCCTTCGGCTCGAACCTCAACATCCGCACGGCCCAAAGCGTAAAGCTGAGCCGCCCGAGCCGTCTGAGCCCTAAGCCACTGCTTGTCATCTGTGTCCTTCGCACTCCACCGCTCATCCCACTTCCACGACTCGTCATTCCACTCATCCCACCATGTCTGGCTGGACCAATCCCACCTCGGCTGAGGAGCAGCGTGCCGGTTGTCAAGCAAAGTCGGAAGGGCAGAAAAATTTGGCGAGCTTCGTTCGTGTCCAACCTCTACAAGCCTCCAGCCGACCCGACATCCCGGGCCGGCAACTTCCGGCTGCATCTGAGCAGCTCTTGCTCGTCATCCTGCCTGTCCAAGTGAGTGGCATATTCTCAGCAGTGTGCAAAACAGCGGCGAGGGCAATGCATCGACCGTGCAGGCAGCAATGACGCCATGTGCGGTACGCCAGCGCGACACGCGTCGGAAGTAATATGGTGCCTCGAACTCCTGCTATCTTGCCACTGCCTCGGTCTTCGAGGCTTACAAACCTCTGAGTCTGTGCAAGTCTGCATTTGCGACCCCCCACACCAAACTCAACATATTCAATATCAGGCTCCTGCAAAATCTGCTCTGAAACATTCGGCAATATCTATGCACCGAGACATGTGGCAGCCAAAAGAAATGTCGAATGATATCGAATGTTGCATTGCTGTTGTGTCGGATGTTCTCGAAATTGTTCTGGCTCTACCAAGCTTGAGCAACATCTGAGATGCCAGCTGATCTTTGTCAGCTGCTTGCTTAGGCGCCTGGACATCATACTGACATTCAAGCACACAGACAATGACACTCCTTGTCGGATTCCAAGCTGCCGGGTTTTACTCCTTGTCAGGTGCCGTGGTATGGAATTATGGACGCTATGATCAAGCACGGTCGGGGAAACGTGGAAAGTTCGCGTCTTGATGCAGCTGGACATGACAACTGGTGAGCAGCTGTTGGCCGGCCTTTCCGCGGAGTTTTTCCAAGAAAGAGTCAACGTTGTCATCTCCTGCACCAACGAAGCTTCAAATGGAGAGCTTCGGAGCGAGTTAGTAGCCGGAACATGCATTGCTAGCAGGAGCGTCTCCGACCAAGCCGGTGCAAGAACCAGTAGTGCAGAAGCTGCGAGAGTCAAAATGTAGTTGCAGTGGTCGTTATCGTCGTCGTAGCCGTTGCAGTATCTTATTACTGCTGCTGCTACTCCTACTCCTGCTAGGAGCAGTTCGGGGCCCAGTTTCGGCACAGTCTCGGGGCGCTGGTCTGTCAGTTGAAGTGACAGGGTGGGCCCTGATCCGAAACTATCCTGGCCATGGCCCAAAAACCCCGCCCCGAAACTCAGCACGGAAACTGACCTCGAAAACCCTGAAACTCACAGCTTCCACTCACTCCTACCCCTACCACCACCACCACCACCACTACCACTACTGCTTATATTAATATATTCTACATGCTCACACTCTGCTGTACCAAAAGAGCAACTGCAAAAGCAACAACAGCACGACACATCTTTTTGCTGCAAGCGGCAACAGAGCGGTTCGCCGAAGGTTGTTCGTTCTTTAAAATCGAACCGAACCATTGGAACGGTTCGTCCCTTCGGGCATTGGAAAGCCTCTGCCGCCTTAAATGCCTTAAACAAAGAAACCAAAACAGCCAACAAACAAACAAAGCAGCTGTGTGTCGTGTGCCAGAGCTCTAGTCACTACAGTGAGGGGGGGGGTGACGAAAACACTGCCGATTCCGACTTTTGTACCCAATCGAAAAGTGTCTGGTTCCCTGCAAAAAGGCCTTCGGCCGGTTGCCCTTTAGGCAACACTCTTATAGAGCAACTCAAATGAAGGTTGGGCGGTATGCCAAAGCGGTCAAGCCAGCCAACCTGGCCACACTGTACGAGGCAAAGCTGCATAGCAGCTATTCCGGGCGGAACGCCTGATACTTGCTCTAGCAAGCATCGTCCGCACAAAGATAGAAAGCGATCCTAGAGGAAATATCTTCCCACAGCCGAGTGCCGGGAAGTGTTTGTTGGGGGCAGTGGCACCAGCAGGAGCTTCTGGCCGCCCGGCAGCGGTGGTAGTAGGCGGTGCAGTGGAACTTGCTCCCGTAGAGGTCGAGGTAGTTCTGTGCTGCAGTTTTTCCTTCGCTGCCTCCTGAGGTGGGGCACCCGAGGCTTCTGCTGCAGTCGTGCCTTCCGCATTGAGCGGATCACCCTCCATGGTTCCTGGGCCTCCGGGCTCAGTGGGCGGAGCGCCAGCAGCCTTCGAAGTTGTGGCTGGGCACTTGTTGGAGCTGTGCCTCCCTGCTCTGCAGCTCTGGCCTCCAAATAGTCCAGGAATTGCTCCATGGTGATGCAATCCGCAACTTCCTCCGTGGTCCACGTGACGCCTTGTCTCTCGAGGCGATCCACAGGCGGTGCGCCCTGCCTAGGCTCATCATTGTCCTCACTGTCTGCAGTGGTGTAGCTCTGGGCTGCAGCGAAACTGTTCAACGTGATGCTGGATTGCCCGGAGACGCGAACGGTGCCTCTGGAAAGCGGTGACATGGCCGACGATTCTGGCCAAGTCCTCCACGTACTTGGGGTCGTTATTGGCCGAAGCCTGAGTGGCTTTGACCTTACTTCTGGTTTTTCGGAGTCTCGGCTTGGGAGGTACTCCCTTTCCCCTTCCCACGAAGCTGGGCGGAACGCCGGATGGTGTCCGCTAGCAGACCTCCCATGACTGCGTTGGAGGTGTTGGCCATGCTCTCCAAAAGAGCTCTTTGTTGGTTGGAGCTCAGGCCCTTCATCCTCCTTTCCAGCTCGGAGTGCTCTCGCCGCTTTCTCCTCCTCATTCAGCTCCCCGTCAGAGTCGCCCTCGTCCTGATCATCGGAGATGGTGGCGGGTCCTGGAGTAGTTGAAGCTGCTTTGGGCGGAGCGCCCGTATCAGGCGGCACGGCCCTCTCTTTGCCCAGCAGCTTAGCCGCCCATAGACCCATAGAGTTGCCTGCATGGTTGGCTTCTTCGTAAGTTGCAGCCAGGGGCATGCTGTGCAAGGGTTCTGCGAAGATGCACAGAAGAGGAGCACGACCTGCTCTCGGTGTGCCTTCGTCCTCCCTGTAGCGCTGGCCCAAGCTTGGGTTTCGAAGGGAGTCCTGGTAGGGGGCGGAGCGACCCGGTAGCGCTGCTAACTGGAGGTTGTCCGCCGTGTTGTTCAGGATGCACAGACCCCAAGTCCAAGAAGCAAGGGTCGCTGGCATTGGCCTCCAGGATGCGGGTCATATATCCTTTCGAGTGGGCCCAGTGAAGTATGTCCTGAGCCACCCTCCTGATGACAATGACCCCCACCTTTCCCCAAGAGTGTAGCCCACGTAGAGGACGCCTGCTCATCACCAGGTGCTGAAACATTGACCAAGGAATAACCATTCTTGGCGTGGACTCACCTGGTTCGAGAAGCTCCTGACATAGCACCAGAGTAAGCTGCATTGGCCACACCTGGGCTGCCATCGACCACCTCTCTGCTGTTGAACCACCTGAGAGGAAGTCGCCCGTGGGTGCACCAAGAGCTCCTCGGCGTCCTTTCCAAGGTTGACCAATGGCCCATGCTTTGGACTCCAGCGGTGCCATTTCCGACGGACCGACACCTCATCCTTGCAGCTCTCGCAGAGCCAGTGGGTGGCCTTCTCCGTGCTGAGAACGCCACAGTTGTGCACCCATACCGGTGCATGCCATTGGGCCCCGCTGCTGGCGGGGCCTTTCGGGGCGGTGCGCCCTTGGCGGGAGGAGCTTTGAACTTGGTGGGCGGAGCTTTGGATGGAGGTGCTCTGTCCCGGGTGCTTGTGAGGGTTTTGGCGGCGGTGGAGCTGCGTTGGTCTTGGTGCCGCTTTTCGGCGGGGTGGTCGGCCTTGCTTTGGGAGGCACTGTGCTGGACGGCGGGCCTCGGGTTCGGGTACTCATACACGGGCCGGTGAGCATGGCAAACCGGGCAGGTAAATCACATGTCCAATCCTCTGCAAAGTCACCAGGTGTGGAGGGCGGGTAAGGTGGCGGCTCATTGCCACACGAAGGTGGGGGCGGCGGCGCCTTCTTTGGCTCCGCTTTAGGAGTTCCGCAGGAAGGCTTCGGGCCGGTACTTGCCGAAGAAGCCGAAGAGTGACCGGTCGTAGGGATTCCTCTGCCAACGTCTGCCGCCAGCTCCCTCCTGTTGTCGGCCCCTATAGCACCCGCCGAACACACGACAGCGGCGAATCCAGACCCACANGAAGCCGAAGAGTGACCGGTCGTAGGGATTCCTCTGCCAACGTCTGCCGCCAGCTCCCTCCTGTTGTCGGCCCCTATAGCACCCGCCGAACACACGACAGCGGCGAATCCAGACCCACAGCACGAGCTGGAGACCAAACCGCATCCAGCCGACGCCAACCCCCTTGAGCCAACGACCGCAAGCACCGTAGCAACAGTCGCTGCTGGTCGGAAGTAGTAAGTTTTGCCGCCCATGGTATATTTGCCCCAGCCCTTGCGGCTCGCTCGCTCCCATTCATGCTGCCTCCCCAGCTGCTTCCGTTGGCGGCTCTGGTGTTGAGGTAGATGAACTGCTCGTAGGGCCAGGGGCCGGAGCGCCCGCGCTTGAATCAGCGACACCGCGACCATCCCAATCATGCATCCACAGCCAAGACTGAGGAGCCAGTTGAGTAACCTGCACTGCAAGTCCTCGATCTTCCAAGTCCTGAGGTGGAGAGTATAAAAACTCTTGCAACCATGAGCGGGGGTACCGCCCGGCCGGGTCGACCAGGGGCGCTTGTGCCCGGCGCCAAAGAAAAGCCGTAGTCTCACTAGAGCTGGCCTCCTTCGGGTGGGAAGCCCGCTCAGGACGAGAAGGGGTTCAAATTCTGATGAAGGCCCTAATGATCTAATGATCCGAGTCGCGGAGGTGAAGAGCATTGCTCCTCGAACCGCACGGTACGATTGGGTCCGTTCTCTTTGCGGAAATCGGCAGACTGGGTTCTTCGGATAGATTGGAGGAGGGGTTCCTCGGGCTTGTGACTTGAGCTCTTGGGCGTGGGTGCAGGGCTTTGAGCCCTTCCTGTCTCAGCTAAATGCTTCCGGCACCAGGAAGTACCACGATGCGCCCGTGAACACTGCTAAAGCAGGATACCACACTGCACTTCCTCCCTTGACACGAAAGCATGTACAGCTGGCTGTGATGGTTGCAAAGACGAGCACACTCCCGACCACTAAGGTCAGACACATTTGAAGGTCTTCGGAAAGAAGCCGAGTAGGTTCGGAGGCTGCTCTGTCTTCGCATCCTTCAGGGGCGAGAGCTCGCGGTTTTCCTTGGAGCTCAAGACCCACGAGCACAGCCTCGCATGGGTCGGCTGTGGCCTCTGTCTCGGACTCGGAATCGGGGTCGAGAGTACGGATCACCCCTTGGTCCTGAATTTGGCGGGGCGCCTCAGTACCTCTTCGGCAGGAGCAGCAGCGGGCGATTTGGACCAACCCAGTTCGTATAGGGAGCGGATCCCACGCCAGCAGAGTACTAAGACTCTCCAGCTGCTGAGCCGTCCGTAGGCCGTAGGCCCCCAGGTCCGTCACGGCGTCGGCGTCCACGGCCGCGAAGTCCTTGCATGAACAGCACCTTCTTGGGTGCACTCCTCCGAGAGATGTATTGCTTCTGTCCCCTCTAAGTTCTCTCGAAGCGAGCGGGCGGTGACACCCAGCACTCGTCCAGGTTTAACCCATAAGCCGTGGCGGTCAATGCGTGACCTCTGGCTCCAGTCAGGTTGAATCCGGGCAGCTCCGACCGGAAACCGAAGAACATGGGGTCCTCGAACTTGGCGTTGGAAGTACTCAGTATCCACGGGGGTGGAACACCCAGGCTCAACCAGTCGAACAGTTGAGTATGACGAGGGAGTTGGTGTCACTGGGAGGCGTTGCACAGCGGGATCAAGGGCCTGTGTTGAGGCTCGCTTGCATCGCTGGCAGCATGCTCCTCCACAGCATATCCATCGCTCACAGGTCCTGAGAGACCAAGCTAGAACGGTGAAGAGAAGGATCCCCAAGGCAAGTAGGGCGGTCCACCCTGCCATCGGCCAGTACCGGCCAGAGAACAGTACCCCGAACTTGTCATCTGTACCGAGCGATCCGCGAGTCTCTGGGGTAGAGAAAACTGCGATCTTGGTCCATCCGAAGAGAACCTTGAAATTCCACTCGCTCCACCACACCGAAGTCGTCTCGGTAGAAGTGGGGCCATTGGGCGGATCACCCGTGGGCAATCCGGTGTGGGCGATCTTCGTCGCCTCAGTGTTGTTCCCCGAGGACGGGGTCCACCACGGCAACCAACTCTCAACGAGAGTCGCGGCCACCAAACAGTGGCCTGCGAAGGTGGTCACCGAGCGAACCATTATGGCAACGTCCCTGATATCAAACCTGTACACTGAGCCGAAAGATCTTGAGACAAACCATTCGACTCATTCGCTTGCAGAACTCTATGTTATNCGAGCGAACCATTATGGCAACGTCCCTGATATCAAACCTGTACACTGAGCCGAAAGATCTTGAGACAAACCATTCGACTCATTCGCTTGCAGAACTCTATGTTATTCCTAACGAGCAATACTATTACTATTACTATTACTATTACTATTACTATTACTTATTACTATTACTATTACTGTTTCAATTACTGCTAGTATTACTATTACTATTACTAGTACTAGTACTAGTACTAGTACCAATACTAGTACTAGTACTAGTCTAGTACGAGAACTAGAACTAGTACTAGTACTAGTACTATGACTAGTACTAGTACTACTACTACTACTACCACTACTACTACTACTACTTCTACTTCTACTACTAGCCACTACCACTACCACTATCACTACCACTACCGCTTCCCTACTCCTTTCTACCTACTCCCTACTGCGTACTGCCTCTGCCTACTGCCTACTACCTACTACCTACTGTTACTACCTGCTACTTACTCACTACCTACTACCATCTAACTACCTACTGACTGCCTATTACCTACTACCTAGTACTGCCTGCCTACTGCCTACTGCCGACTTCCTGCTACCTACTTACTAACTACCTACTACCGACTACCGACTCCCGACTACCTATGACCTACTGTTACTACCCACTACCAACTACTACCTACCACTGCCTACTACCTGCTACTTTCTTCCCACATCTGCTACGACGACTACCAACTACTAATACACTAACGACTGACGACTACCCACTACGACCTACCAACTGCTAGCTACTAGCTCCTAGCTAGTGGCTACTAGCTACTAACTACTGACTACTAAGTAAGTAACTTGATACCAGCAGTACCGGTACGAGTACCACTACCACTACCATTACCCGACCACTGGAACTACCACTACCACTGCCACTGCCACTACCATTCTACTGCAACTACAACTACTACTACTACTACTGCTACTATTGATACTAACTACCCTTGCTGCTGCTGCTACCACTGCTGCTGCTGCTACTACTACTACTACTACTACTACAACTTGTAATACTACGCTGCTACTGCTACCACTACCGCTGCCGCTAGCGCTACGGTTACGGCTAAAGCTACTGCCACTGCTACTGCCACTACTACTGCTACTACTACTTGCTATCACCACCACCACCACCACCACAACTACTACTACTACTACTCCTGCTGCTGCTGCTACTACTACTACTACTACTGCTACTACTACTACTACTACTATTACAACTACTACTCCTCCTTCTCCTCGTCCTCCTGCTGCTGGCACTACCGCTGCTGCTGCTGCTGCTACTACTACTACTACTACTACTGCTACCTAACTAACTAACTAACTAACTACCTACCTACCTAACTAACTAACTAACTACTACTCTTGCTGCTGCTACTGCTGCTGCCTCTGCTGCTGCACGGGGGAGCGCATGATTGCTGGAACCACCATGAACAGCATTCGAGCACTGGCAAAGCAGGCTAGATTCGCCTTTGACTTTCAATTGCTGGTGCAGCCTGGATAGCTCCATCGCTTTGGGAAAGTTGGCTTTGCCTCCGAATTCACGTCGGGTCTGCGTCCGTAGCAAGAACATCAGTGCGTACTTGGCTGAACAGATCTGCAAAGGCTCAGAGGCTCACAACCGTTGCCTTTGGAGGCGTCTTTGGAAAGTTCGGCGCTTCCTGTTGCAACACGAGCATGGAGCATGGCAGTCACTGACAGCGACGGGATGAATGCCTGACCTCCCCGGCCTTCAGGCTCGCCAGGACAAGCTAAAGGGAAGCTTACCCGTTGGAGACATTAGAGGAGGGATGTGTATCGGTACGAAGAACTACCCGTACCCACAATGCAAAGCGGTGCCCGTGCCTTTTGAGCTGGAGCAGATTCCTTGCAATGCACATCGAAGGAAGAACCTATACATGCCCGGTAAAAAAGTTTCGTCGCATCCGCTAGAGACACTAAACGGAGTACGCGGAGTACAGGAAGTGAGGACTACCCCAGCCTGGCTAGCGGAGCAACGATCATCCCGGAATGAAGTCATGAGTCATAATACTATAGTTGTTTCGGGGAGGATTTGTAATACTGTAGTTCCCAGGCGGAGGACTAGGAATACTATTATTGTTCCGGGCGGAGGACTTGTGGAGGAGTCTACGGGGGAAAGGGGTTTTGGACGGGTCTGTTGTAAGTGAACAACATAGAGTGCGACGAACTTTGGGACCGGCGCAGTATCACAAGCACGTCCTCTTATTACGTTATACATAAAAGGGCTGCGCGCTTGCAGCAAAACTTGACATGTAATTTGACATACCCATGATCATTTAATTTCGGTAGCTCGTGCTAGGGCACCGCACTGGCACGGGATTGTCCTCTTCCGTTGGTTTGAGAGGCTGCGCCTGGTTGCGACAGATCTCCCTGTGGTGACAGGTGCATGCGCAGGCCTCGGTCACGATCGGCGGCTGTAAAGCCACACAGGGCATCGGTGTCGGAAGCGCCTGACATCCGATGACTTTCGTGCCTCTGCTCCGGTCAGATGTTCAAGGCCTCCGTCGCGCCGCTTGCTTCGGGCTTGGGTGCTAGCGATGAAGATAATCTCGACGTGTCCTGCAATCGCATCCGATGCCCAGCACACTCGTCACAGCACCGAGAATTGCCGAACACAAACCCTACCTGGGGTGGCGGCAGCAGTGACGACTGGGACGTCAGCACAGTCAGCAGCGTGGACTCCTTCGATGTTTGAGCCTATCTCGGCAGCAGGCTCTTCACGTGCCGAAGCATCGCATACGAGGCCTCCGGCACCATCTTTGGTGGGGTTGCCATTGTTGAGGCAGCAGCCAAAAGTGGGGATGCCTGTGCAGAAGAAAAATCGAAGATGCAGGCGATCCTTGTCACGAGCCTGCAGTCAATTGCCTGTGCTTTTTGCATACGCACAAGCCAAGCCCCTACTGAAGCGTGTTTGCAGTCACCTGCATATCTTGAACCTTGAACACACCCCACCAAACGCGAAGCCTGATCACGAAAGATTGGCCGAGCCTGCCTTGAAAGCACTATTGTATTGAGTGAACATGGACTGAACTGCAGACCTTGAGACGTGAAGCCCATACGCCATTACGCTCACTGCCGATGTCAACTGCAAACTTCAAGCTTGGCTGGCGCTACTGCGGGTGCTGCCTCAACAGGTGGTGGCATCACCGACGCCGCAGCCAGCAGTGCGGACGCCTGTGCAAGGAGACATCAGATTAAACGCCCACTACAATCGTTGTAAAGCGGTGCTTCGCTAAGCCCCTCTCGAGAACCTCAAGGCCAAAAACCTGCGAACCTCAAACCTAAACCCTGGACATCGTGAACCTTGGCGGCAGCAGCCGCCGACTGGGCCGAGGAACTGCACAGAGAGCGCTTTCTCTCAGGCTACCAGGCCACCAGGCGGCTACTGGGCTACTGCTTGATTCAAGAGAGTACTGCCGCTGCGTGGCCTGGGGAGGGCAGCCTCGGCCGCGGCCCCAAATACCTGCACAGGCCGAGCATCTAATCACGTTTTCTCACCTGCAAAGACTGAACTCTGAACTAGACTGATGAGAACGCTCGCTTGCGAGGAGACCGCGAGGCGAGCCTACAAAATCACGCATCTCACTCGACTCTCAAATCGCCATCGACAATCGGTGAAGCTCTGCCATCTCGCGAAACGAACGATGAGGCCATAGATTCATGGCTCCAGACCCAGTCAGGATCTGCTTGCTGCTTCGCGACTCGACAAGAGTAGGTCCGCCGGACCGTGTCTGCTCTTTCTCGTTCTGATAGGGCTTGCAAAGCTGCACGCATGAGCCAACACGACCGGTGCCTGCTCATGGAGGCCTGCCGTGGACATCGCCGGACTGAGCAGGCACGTTGACTTAACTGGCTTCTAGCAATTCTAGCAGCCACGATTTGGAGGAGCGCGTGCCACTCTGTTTACATTTAACAGACGCATGCACAAATTGCACGTAGCTTGAGTTCCCCCACGTTGACTGGTCCCTGAAATAGAAATAGCTACTCCCGTGGCGATTCGGGCTTACATTCGCACGCTTGCATGATAGTTGGCTGCAAAGCCTCACGATGTGAGTTGCCTGCACTCTGTACTCCTAGCAGATTTTGCATCAGAAACATCGCTTGCGCATCTCACAACACGAAAGTGCATGCGTGCGTGCGTGCGTGCGCGAGGGCTCGACCCAAACATTCAAACACTGCTTCTTGAAAATATGCAGAAACGGTGGCACAGCTTCTGAACAAGATTGATCCACATGTCCATCACTGCGTCACATGCACTCCATGTCTTTAACAGAACCCACCAGGCCACAACAGTGCCCTGAAGATTTGCACCCAACATTCTGGCTTTCTCCATCCGATTCCATTTTCCAGTTGCCCCTCCTACACTCTCATGCCGGCAAAACTTTCTCCGTGCGCCTTGTCGCTTTCTGTCTGGCTTGCCTCAGCCCGAGAACGCAGTGGTATGCGGATGCAGTACGAGAAGTCCGGGCAGCCGGCTCCCGGCGCCGCTTCTCGTCACGGTCCTCGCGCCTGACCTCTTGCTGGATCTGCCATAGCAGCTGCCTCACCGCATGCCGCATATGCCGCATCCCGCGCCGCTCTGGTGCGTGCCGGTAGACTCCCTGGGCCACTGGCTCCGGACTCAGCTCAGGCTCCGGAACAGTGGCCGGCCTCGCGAGTCTAGAAAATCCGACTGCTGGAGTTCTTCCCCGAAGTCCACGAGCGAGCCGAGCCCACCTAGGTGGCAGCGGCTGCACACGCGGTCTGGTGACTCCGGGATTGTTCGGGAACGAGACCTGGCCGGTCGGGTCGTCTCGTGTCACAGCACTGGCAGCTGGCCGTCTCTTGTGCCTTCGGTTGATGTGGCAGTGGTGCCGCACGCTTGTGGCGGCCCAGTGCATGTCGCCTCGGCGCGGTGAGGGCAGACACAACAGCCAACACTGGGGAGTGTACCAACTACGGCACAAGACATGCGTTCCAGTGTCGAGATCTGCAAGCAGATGTATCCACTTCCACCACCGTGCCACTCCTGGCTCACAACTTCCACTGTCCATCGATAAGCCTTTGCTCAAAACCTAGGACCCTAGCATTGTGCATTGCTTCTGTGACCGGTACCAGGGCTCCACTCGAAAACATGAAAGTCTCTGAGCAAAGAACTCTCAAGTCCAGGCTCTCTGGACTGCTGGATGAATTCTGTGAATGAGGGAGAGTGTGTTTGCACCTCCATGTCTCACTGGGCTTCTTGTGTTATGTGCAGTGCAGCATCTGTCAGGCAAATCCGATACACCACCACATGGCTGGACGTACTGGTGCAACTTCAGGCTCGGTCAATATGACCCCCAGCTAAGTCCCGCACTCATACTCCTCAAAGTTGAAAGTGCGGACCTAGAATTTGTCGAAAGTACGTGGTTTCACGGGTGCGAAATGTGATGAAGGGCTACCTGGCTATGAGAGCAAAGGCTGTCAAGCGAGCCCTGGTCGCTGATTCGTGCACAGAAAGAAGGGCGGGCACATGTAGGAACGATCACCGCTGCAACATCTCAGGCTCTTGCGCTCAGCTTCACGTCCACCCAGCGCTTGTTCAAGAATCTCATTTGGGCGAAGCTTCGCAAGACTCGGACAAGCCGTGTTTCGACCTCGAACCTACCATTAAAGCAGCCCACAGAGCACGTGTCTGTTGCCATCCAGCCGGGTATCGTAATTATCTCGTCCTCATCGTTGGTCTGCCATCGTCACAATCATCCGTGTCATCGGTTCGCCCATATTCATTCCCGCAGCGCTTGTGCCATGCATGTCGAAGACCCCTTTTGGCTAGCTTAAAGCATGAGTGCTCTGAAGCTTGTGCGATTCGAACTTGCTTGACTCTTGGCCAGTCGGTACTTTCTGCCACAGGGCCGATTCGGGCAAGCTGAGTTTCCGTTGAGCGCAGGGCACAGAACGAGAACATTGCTACATCACATGTTGTCAAGCGAGCATCTGCGTCTCTCATCGTCACACCTTCCCGAACATTGAAAGCAGTCCCCCATCCTGTCAACACCGTTACAAACCATGAGTCCAACCCATCTTTCACATCTGCCAGACCACAAATTGGGTCCTGCCCCGTCATGTCCGAGCGGCTCAATCCATGTGCCGTCCATTCGCCTGCCCGTGGCCTGGACACATCTCTCGGCATGGACGAAGCATCGGGAACAGCCGATAGAGGGCTATGAAAATGAAATTCAGAGCGGGCTGCCGGATCCCAGGACTGTCATCTCCTGCATAGTCCATCTCTATCTACTTCTGCTGTATGGCGTGGGCTCAAAGCCCAAGCTGCCTTCTCTGTTCACCCGTACCCGCGAATCGACTCCAGTCACATGCTCTGCGAATTCGGAACCTTCTGGCAGGCGAGGCCCTGCTGCTCGCCTGCCAAGCCGCCGCAGGATGAGCCCAGGCGAACTCTGCGCTCTGCGTGCTCTGCGTGCTCTGTGGCTCTACACCTTGCTTGGCGGCTTCCACCAAGTCCTCGTTGCCTGCTGAGCAAAGTGCATGTGTGTCGGCTGGAAGGAGCTCTCTTCAGGCTGCTGCGAAGGGATGTTGGAGAGATCGCCCATCCTCGCATGCTTTCATGGCGAGCAGGAGCTTTCATGCAGGAATTACTACGTTGCACACCCTGTCACAGCTCCCCAGCCAGTGGAGACACTGGGCTGCGAAGCATACTACTCAAAACTGTGTTTGCCGTTGATCTAGCGCTGAGATCTAGCGCTGACCAAGACACGTTCCGACTTGTTCTTGTACAGGAACATGTTGTCACCTCAGACGAAAGGGTTGTCGCTGGGAAGCTATACGAGCATGCAGCATGCAGCAATGAAAAGATTGAAAATGTTGTCCCCGAAATCGTGTTGGCCTTGTGTGTGGAAGAAAGTCGGATGGTCCGCAATCACGACAGTGTCACCTCGGCGGAAAGAAGCAAACTGTGTGCCAACTGACGGCTTTGAAGTCTCTACAGCACATGGGCCTGACACCAAACAGGCAGAGCCCCTCGGCGCCAGACGTCTTCTGTAAAGGCCATCCTGACGGGGATCTTGAAAAGGTTATTTCAGGCAGGTCTGGACCAAAGATCTGCCCTGCATCCGAGCACATCGCACAATGACCCCCATCACCACACATAAAGTGCAGACCTGAAGCCAACCTCCGACCCAACCTACTCGCCCAGGGACCATAGGAGTTTGGTTGAAGCCGTCGAGCTTGACGGCCACGGTGTGCAGGCCAATCTGGGCTTAGGCGAAGCTGCACAGTGCCCGGAGTCTAAGTCCCCTCGCTTTTGCGACAAGCTGTCCGGCTGAATGAGACTAGTATGGCAGTGTGCACTGAATGCAAGGATACACCCGTCCAGTTAGAAACTCCGATTCTGTTCGGCGACAGAGTCACGTCAACCCTACCAGACAAGTAGCAAAAAAGACCTCTCAAGGTTCCGAAGTCCGGGAGCGAACCTCTGTACTCGAGGCTGGCCCGGTGGTATGCGGAGCCTGCCGGGCCGGGCCCAAAAAGCGGAGGCTTCCCCTGCCAGCCCTACCTGCCGAGGGCCCCATCCAACGCACGTCATGAACCCTACCCATGCACTGCATCATGTCAAGCAGTACAGGGTAGAGTGAGTGTCAAGCGCGATTGGGGCCCAAACTCTACATTCGCAGATTTCATTCAAGTACACTGCCGAAGTGGCTTGAAACTACAAGGAAAGGCAAGGAAAGCCCTTTGTGACACCAGTGACACAGAGCCGATCTCAGACAGAAAGCATTAAACAGCGGAATGCAGCCGGATCACTTCGGAGTGGCGGCGCCGAAGAGCGCTTTTTCGAGGAGTCCCATCTCCAGTGTTGCTGGTCCTGCTGCCGAAGAGCTGCAGAAGAAGCACACACATCCACAGTGGGACATCCATGTCGTCCTCTGTCGGAGGCTGGTGCGTCGTTGAGCCTCTCGCTGGGAGAAGCTGTTCACCTGGAGCTGCGAGGATGTCAGGGTCATTTCCTTCCACCGAGATTCGCTGCCTTGGGACTGCTGTCCAGGCCACGACGCCGGGGGCTCCTCCCACGGGGTACGTGCAAAGTTTGCATCAACTTGTCGCTCTGGGTCTATGTGGGTTGGGATGTTGTGATGGTTTCTAATCGACACAACTCTGTCACGACAAAGGGCACTATGTTTACTGAGCTATCTGGATGCATCATTAGGGGCAGCTGGTGCATCACAACAGCCTGCCAAACTTCTGTTGTCGAAGAGCTTACAACGCCATAGCGTGCGTCATTCGTTCTGACAGCTGGGATAGCAATCCTTGAGAGAGCAGCCTGCAGCAAGCCTTAGAATGCGGATTTTCTGCTCAGAACTTGAAGCCCCCATCTGCGATGGAATGAAATAGTTCTGGGGCATCAGAAACTCATTTTCCCAGACTGAGGTTGGCTCTTCAGGTTCTGTCATTTCCCATAACGCCTTGCATTGAGCGAGCAATCAAGGGTACTTAAACAGCAGAACCTCAGGCAGGAACGCCACACAATGGACAGGAATCTGATGTGGCCAGTATCAAAGCCCTCTTCCAGTTCTGGCAACAAAGACTTGGACGCTAGCTGCGGCATCGTTCCTTTTGGGAACTAGCGCATGCAGCATAATATTAAATGAAAATGATGACATGTAGCTAGCTGTGCATCAGGGCGACTAGCACAAGCAGCTGCATAGGGATCGATCACGCCAGCATCCGGATTCAAGATGCAGCCTGCAATCATGGGGTGCGTTTCGGCGGAGGCACTGGCAGCGACCCCCACTAGAACAGAGCGGCGTGCTCCAAAGCCGAGCCTGCAGGGCCTCTATGCTTCTTTCGCATCCTCAAACCTCGCCCAAACAGGCTCTCGAAAGGAAAGCGATGAAAGCATGCTTGTTTGCTATCGTCATGTTCTTCAAGATCCGTCTGCTTTGTAGCAAAGGCTCTGTGGCACGACAGAATCATAGAGGATTCCGCATGTGCCTCACACCTTGCTGCAGGGCGGACTCGCTTCTGGCATGGCCGATCAAACCCAAGCTCAAAGCCTAAGGAGCTGCATTTACAGCGTTGCTTGCCGGCCAACTTTGCACATGATAAGTTTCGTCTGGCTCCTTCTGACTGTGACACGCGTTCACAAGCGGAGCTTCCGTCTATCAATCGAAAGAAGTGGTTTCAAGATCTTGGCCGAGATGCCGTGACCTCCTTCGGGCCTCCTTTGCAAGCGATTCCTGGCACTGAGGCAGGGCGTGATAATACCGGATGCCCTGTAGCCTCCCTACTCACCAGACTCACTACACGGAGTTGCCATGATCATCATTGAGACGTGAACAGAAGCAGAATCCCACGACCGAGGCTCTGGCCTTTGTCCGGCTCGGTGTCAATACCGCAGTGCTGGTCCTCGCTGTCACGCCGCAGGAGCCGGATGTAGCCTCATCCGAACAAGCAAACAGGAACAGCCCTAGCCGTAACAACACAGACAAGTGATCCGGCCGAAGGTCGAAGCTTGCGGGTTGATTTTGAAATCGCCAACTCAAAAAACCTTCTTTTCTGCCGTTCAATAGGGTGTGTAGGCGCAGAAGCTGAGATGACCGCCTTCACTAGCAGAGCGGTGTCGACTGCAGTTTTCTGTCTGGCCCACCGTGGTTGGGAAAATGCAGCGAGCAGCCGTTCTCGCCCCAGTCCGAACCCCAGGAGTTCTTCACGAGCCAGAAACGGTGGCCGTCGCTCCTGCACGAGAAGCAATGTTCAATGCAGGCTGGCTTAGCTGGCTTCATCGAAAACTTCATCCAGAAGCCCTAGACAGCCTTCCGTATCCATAGAGCGCAACAGCCTCAGCTCGCAAGGCGGCTAGCGTCAGAGATGAAGCTCTCAAAAGTTCCGCCAGTGCGCAACCCCTTGTTGTAGGCTGCTTTTGTGGCTGCCTGTCTAAACCATGACAGCATCCCGGTTCCCAGATCGCTCATCTCGCAGGAAAACTGCATACGGCCCAGTGCTAGAAAAAACTTCCGTCTCTGAAACAACGCAGCTGTGTCATTTCAACACTAGAACATTCTGAGCCGTTCGACATGGAAGTACTTTCTCAAGCCTGGTATGCGGTTTTAGACTCGGTGCTGCGAATGCCGCCCAGCGTCGTGATTCACGATGTTGTCGCACTCATCGAAGACTCCGCCTGAGGTGCTTCACTGATCCATGGAGTTCTGACGAAAACACGGGAGCAACATTCCAAGACGTTGCGAATTAACACCGAACTGCCTTCGTAGCTGAACCAGTTGCTGGCTGCCACGGAGACCGCCACAGGTCCTGGATTACTTGCAGATGTTCAGGACTGCGTTACACGTCCGGGATATCCCATGCCGCTCTGGACAAAGCTTGTCCCTATCTCCCTCACTACCTCGTTGGGCCCCGGACCCAATTCGACAAGTGCCCTGGCCAGTGGCTCCTCACGGCAAGCTGCAATATGTCTCTCTAGTGTGTTTTTGCTTTGCTGTAGGACGGGTCACAAGGTGAGGCGTCCTCTTTGTTGCTGGGGAGCACACGGAACCCGGTCCTTAACTGAAGTGCATGTGCAGCATGACGAAATATGCAACAAGGTCTGCACCCCGACGGGTGCGACTGATCTAGGAGACACTGTGCAGCCAACACACAGTCCAAAGGAAGCTCCTCCAGCTGTGGCGCCACGAAGGCCCTCGCCAGTGGACGGGACTTCGTAGCAAACCAAAGTTCTTCAGTCTGGAGTCCAAACCCGATGGGCAGGCGAGCAGACACTTCTGGCTGGCACATTCGTCGCCTGTGCTTGCAGGAAGGAATTCTCGCAGGTGCCATCCTGAAGCAGAGTGGCCGCGAGTCCGGAACATCAGCTTAGCCTAGTCGAGGACTACTTTGACTTATGCTGACAGGTTGCACCACCGCCCCTGATCCCGTTTGTTACCGTAGATATGCCGGTCCGCTACTGTGAGCTGCGTCTTGCGTACGACCAGCTAGGCAGCACTTCATTCTAGACCCTGCGTCACGATTCTCAAGCCAGCTGCTTTGCGACTGCCGACACGCACTACCGTTCTCCATGCGCACGAAGATGCAGACAAAGCGGATGCGAAACCGCAAAGCATCCTCCAAGCCTGTGCCGAATATGGCACAGACGTCTCCAAGCTGAGGCCATGCCTGAGCAGCTGGATGGCGAAAAAGTCTTCACATCTTCGCTGCAACAACATCGGACAGCTCTGACACTGAAACCCGGATAAGATGTCAGAAGCCGCGATCGTCATTCTGAAAATTCTGCCACAGCACTGCACCGCCCAGCCAATGCCCAGCTCAACCGTGGCCCCGCTGCATCCGCCCTGGGCAGAAAATCCCAGGGTCATCTCGAACACAGGTTCCGTGTGATGTTCGGACCCCCCGCGAGATGCACGCTTGCGTGCAGCAAAGTGGGATCTATAGCACCATGACACGTGTGTGAGCGACTGTGCATGTTTGCTTGGACTTGTTGTGCGATTGCATGCGATTGCTTGATTGCTCGCAGAGTCGTGTGCTCACAGTTGCACCTGCTGCATAGCAGGGGGCTGGGCGATACGCCCAGCCACCAAAAACAAGTAGGGGCATTTTGCTTTTCCCGCCCGCCGCACCCTGCAAAATGTAGGGTTGGGCTTGGGTCGACTCGCAAACCGGCTGCAATATCGCCCGGTACCTTGAGACCCAAGTACGGGCAAGGTTCGTCGTTGCTGCATTCTCTGACCTTCGTAGAGGGTTGGATGGAGGGTTGGGGTTTCTTGTGGTGCGTTTTGATCCCGTCTGCGTCGGTGTCTCTTCCGTGCCCGGTGCCCGGCCTGGCCGCCGCATTCCTGCGGATTGGGCACCTCGGCATTTGAGAGAAGACCCGGACTAGTGCGTCCTGCGTCCTGCCCTCGTCCCAGTGATCTGGGGTCCTTGCACAGTTCACTAACTCCTGGCTTGAGAATCTCCTCGAGGGGACTCATCGCGCTAGAGCCGTGGGAATCAGCCGAAAAATGTTGCATGGATCCTTGGCCGGCCGCGGTGGATCTCGCTGTGTGCATTCAGCACAGTCGTGGCACCTGAGGCTCTGCTCATATGCGCGCTCAGCGGCATGCTACCTACTGTCCGCAGAACCAAAACAAGTCCGCACAGTACCTCGTCATTGGATCATCTGATCATCATTCCGTACCATCTCGGTGCCATCGTTGCGACATATTGTAATTCGATACTTGTCTGATCTGCACGGCCGTGCTGAGTCCGGCTGACGGTGAACAGATGACCAGCAAAGTTGCGCAGGCATCACGCAGTTGGACCACTACTCCCAACGGTCGACCGGGAGCGCAACAAACTCTTGCACGGTCGACATCACGGCAGGGACTCGATGTCAAGGCGTTGACAGGCCGGAAGGAGTGCGAAGATCAACGCGAGCAGCTTGTCAAAGCAGCGCGGCTCTTGTTTTGCAACACGAACGCAAAAAAACAAATTAAAATTAAAAACGGACAAAGCAAGCTTGTGGAAAGCAGCGAGTTGCCTGAGACCGTACTCATAAGGAGATGGGTCAAGAAGTGAATGTAACTGAATGCGAGGGTCACAGACGCCACTGGCCGCAGAAGGGAAAGAAAAAAATCCCGGCTAAGACCCTAGCCCCCGAGAATCCACGTGATGAAGCCAAAGCTAAACGACCTTCAGTGGACCCTATAGCTGCGAACGGGCTTGCAGCTGGACCCTACTCAACTTCCAAGTTGCAAAATGACAAACTCCGGACACGCACAGGGCTGAAAAACCAACCCATCGGGATATGAAAACAATTCCAAAGTGACCAGTGCGTGCGTGCGTGCG